>KZ068663.1:188267-201002 GCA_002091845.1 Anopheles cracens | reverse complement strand
TTTGAAACGCCGACGTCCGCACCGTGCATCCCTAATCCTCCCGGGGAGAACCTTTGCTACACGTGTCCGTCGTCCCTCGGGGTCGAGCTTAATTTGTTCGATGGAAACGATTAATTAGCGAACGATTAAATCGCTACCCGTTTGCGTGCTGGGTGCGTGAAAGGGTCCACGCGGGTGCGAAAGCATTTTCCACCCGGCCAGAGGAACGCACCGGAATTGCGTTCCGTAGGGCAGTGAGCTTTGTTTGGAGGGGTATTGGAGAAAATAGTGATACGGGCTACGGTGTGTTTGCATTCGTTTCGTTCGGGGCAGGTTCGGCTGTTTGCACAGTTCCCAGGCTGGGAAATTAGATCCGAAATTAGGGCGAACGCCGGTGTACGGTGCGGTGGGTTTCGAGTAGAACAACGATAGATCGGGTGCGACTTAACAAAAGGATAGAAATAGGGCTCAAATGTTAGAGCAATAAATCACGTATTTTGGAAAAAGCGGAAGTAATAGAAGTAGAAGCAGCAGTTTTCATTTTCATTTCATTGTGCCAGGTACTGCGAGTTAAATTATCTTTGTAAATGGATAATAAACATAGTAAAAAAATGGAAAACATCTATCTTTTCCAACCCAAAAACATGAGGCACAATTCTTTTGTACTTTAGTCTACATCGCGTTTTACGTTTTTTGGTTTAATAAGCTAACTACTCCTTTCGCATCAGTGATCTCGAAGGATAGCAACATCACAAAGGACAACATGAACAATTTTCTTAACTGTTGTACTACTGTTTTCTCCATTTTTTAATTAATTTCGCATCAAAAACCCGCCTTACCTGTGCCACAAGCGCCTGGACGTCTCCTAGTCTAGTGATTTCTTCTGAGGTAATTTTTTCACGCTTCGGTGGCTTAACGTAGTATTGTCTGTCGTTCAGATGCAACCTGCGAACGAGTGGACAAGAGAAGAGAATAGGGTTAGTGAATAGATAAATGGGTATAATTTTTGTGTTATTTTTTCATACACCTTTTGCTGGAATTTATCCTAAAATCACATGATCGATGCGCAGTTTTGATGGAAACTTTCTCCCCTTTGAGAATTCCTCACATGACGCCGATTCTAAACACAATCCGCTTAACTTGCTAATCCGCCCGTGATTGATTTCTCAAACAAAGGTTTGGGGTGCAAAACGGAAACAATAACACACTAATCCTCGTTCACAGCAAAAAAAAACTCGATCCAACCGTGAGTAGCCTCGTATAGTAGCTCGCCCCAGCATCAGCCTCATCGGAGGGATTTATTTTTAAATACTTCCTCCACAAGCCACCGGGCGCCTCCATGGCGAAGTCTCGCCACGCGTCGAGACGAAAGCGTGCGAACACATAAACATAACCGGTACCGGCACTCGTCCCAGCGTATCGACGCAAAGCGGGCACACTAATCGCACCTCTTCGCGGAGGGGAAGCGCTTTTTCGCGCACCAATTTCCTATCTAGTTTCGAAAACGCAGGTGCGCGCCCGCCCGTTCTGCCGCTTCCGTTGCGGAAACTTTTCATTTACCACACATTCACCACCGTGTGGAAAACCCGCCGCTGCTCGCTTGGCAGGAAATCCGCTCATTCAGTAGCTCGTAACCACGACGACGGGATGCCAAAAAGCAGTCGCGTTCTTTGCAAGCTCGAATGGTTTTTAGGGGCCACTTTTCTTTTGCTACGGCGGTTCACACGGCGGTTTGCAGAAGAAGATGTTAGATCAAACGGAAGCGCGCGTCGAGTGGAATTTCCACATTTCAACGTAGAAAAGCTGTACTAGGGGCTGACGGAACGGTGAGGTGGGTTTTTTTATTGGAGATTGGGAAAAAGCGAAGATTTACGGAAGATTGATTGGGCACAACAATTGTTGTTTGAATATTTACACCTATTAAAATGAATTGTTGGTGTTGTGAGTGAATAATTATAATGCCCTGTATTCACTTCTTAATGGCTTCCATATCATTCCCACCGCAAAACCATTTCACTGATCACATTCAGAAACCCTGCAACATTCATTTATCGATTCGCATGCGTTCTGAGAGGATGGAGCAGCCCGAATTTCAATTCCAAGAAGGTGCATTGCTGGCGCACCGCAGCATTAATCTTCATCCGTCTGCACACGTCCAACGTTTGCTCCAAGATGCTTGCGGTCGTCGTCGGTCGAACGACCTGCATACATTAAAGCTCCTTAGCAGAACGGCGCTTAACGTTCGATTTGCACCGACCGCTTCCCACTGCACCGCCTACACCTTCCGGTGAGTAATTACTGTACGAATGTGTGGTCGTTGGAGGCTGCACTGACTTCCTTGAGCGATGCTCCGCCACGAACACAGCGAAACCGGGGGGGGATCGAAAGATTTATGAGGCAATTTTAAGCGACCGGGTTACACGTCTTCGACACGTTGAAAAATTTATTTCACACACCGTTTGTGATAGCGTGGAAGAAGCGGACAGAGAAAAGCCAAGAAATGCTTCAACTTCAAGCATTAGGGACATTCTAAACGTTAAAAAAAACCCCGAGAGTTTAGTAACTCACTGCTTACGGCGGATGGAAAGAATTGACCACGGGATGTGCAATCGATCAAGCCGAGTATAGCTAATGGCACCGCGGAAAGTGTGAGTCTGTGGATGGGCGGGGCAAAGAAATGGAGTGAAAGATTAGCCACTGCGGTTGACAGCTAATTAATGTAATGCCTTGCTCTAGTGGATCTGATTGAATTGAAGGATCTTCGCGTCAGAAAAAGCGTTGAATGGTAAACAAAGAAAATCGACATGATGACAGTTGAGGCCAGTAGCCATTGTAGACTATGATCGATGATTGGGATATCCGGCGATGAGATAGCCACTCAAGGTGATAGTTGGTCGTTTTGATGGTACTTGCGGGTTCCGTTTGTTTGTGTCAAGTGAAATGAGCGTTGCAAACCGTAAGGAATATGATTATATTGGTTGAGTTTTTGCTACGTGTGTGGTAGTGAAACTCTTCAAATTCCCTTCAATTATTTGCTTTTACGAAGATAGATTTTTGACTCTTCTTATGAGTGTTAGAACATATTTGAACATCATTAAAAATTGAAAACGCTTGAAGATAGTTTGTTTTCTTCGGAGATGCCTAGGAGACGGAGAGTTCATAATGAAACATCGTGAGGTTATCATTAAAGTACTTGTTCTATGTGGAAAATAGCGCTAGAGGTAATGGATACATCATGAGACTATGTCAATTTGACTAATTTAAGTGGGATGAGCTGAGGATGACTGGGATGATCCCGTGGAAGGTTCGGCGACGACTGAAAGAACAGAACCTAAATGATCTATTCCCGAGAAAAGCTCCGGTGCTCGAACAAGCGAGTTCATAAGATTGAGACATTTACCCAATTCATCGGTCACTGTACATACTTCACAATAAATGCAGTTTGATATTCATCTGTTTTAACTATCTACTTTGTTGATCATTAATAAAAAAAAGGTTTATGTTAATTGGTGATATTGTAACATGTTACACATTAATTATGAAATTTGTTCATTGACATAAGTCCTACTTCTAACTTCTAACTTCATGATTGAGAAGGACGAAATTATCTTAATATATTATTAAGCAAATAGTCATCAATAAAGCAGCAAGTGGTGGCGATTTACAATGCCAATGGTCCCATTCTTCCAAATACAGACTTTAAATCATTTTTTATCCTTTTTTGTAGTTCTCCCGAAGCAACTATTGGAACTAGCTAACGAATTTCAAGGACGCACTGCTTCATTCATATGGTATGTTCTACTGAACTTCCGATACATGAGAACCTAAACACGCTGAGCTAAATGTAGAAAATAGATCGCTTTGTTTAATCATGCAAACAACTCACACCATTTTGCATGGCCTAATCGAACCCTGCCCAATTCGTGCGACTGGGCATTAGCAACCGGCCCAAACATACACAGTCCGAAAACACAACTCACTCAGGCGATAAATTACATCCTTTTTGCTCTAGCAGCTGTCAACACACGGTAGAAAACAACGTAAGCACGATAAATTATAACAATCATTAACCCTATGAACCTACAGAAAGAACCCATGACTGTGAGTTCGACTAATTTCCGATCCGTTTGTGGGTGGAAAATAATCACGAAAAATTATTGCAAACGATTTTTTTTCTCCACACGGGTGGAAAACTAATTTCCGCATCGCGATCGTACGCGTAAAATTTAATTCCTAAACAACGACCCGTTCGGTTTAATAAGGGGTGGCGTTGGGTGGTTGCGATCCTTTAACAATGCAACCATGGTTTGGGTGAGCTGTGCGGAGGCTAAAAATATCTACAAGATTATAAGCAGCCACAGTGCCACGTGCTTCCACGCCGATACTGCCAGCCCATGGAAAGAACAAAATTAATCCACCCTCGGGACACAAGCCCGGAAGAACGCACGGAGGCACGCCGGTGGGGGGCGCTAAAACCAACTAACCATCGTGTCCAATCAAAAAACCAATCTGATTTTGACTTTCACTCCCATGCCGATGTGTTTCCTCCGATTCCGATTCGGACTGGGTCGAGGACGGAGGTAAGCTGTGTTCCTCCCTCTTCGCGCTTTCGCCCCACAAACCCCCATCGGATCCTTCGCTGCCACGCTCGAGAGTTATCCAACTCGGGTCATGTGCCGCTAAAAAGATGCCGATGGATCGATGGGGCCTCCGTCTTTTTTTAATGGTGGCGGAAAACCAACGCAACCCCAAGAGGATCTCGTCGGTCAGGTCTCGATCTCGAATTCGCACGGAATGAACGAAATGAGCAGACGCGTTTTCCCACCTTCAAGGTGAAATTGAACGAGCAGCTACACACACACTCGCACACCATCGAGAGGTGCTACGATAATTTTCCGACCATCGGTTGAGCCGTTCTAGGAAACCGTGCCGCGGGATAGAATCGATTTGACCCATCCTCGGGTGGTCTTGGTCGTTCTCTTTTTTGTCCGTTCGAGTCGGTCCTAGCGCAGGGGCTGTGAAATTTAGCATACGGTTGAGAAATGGCGTACAGTTCTCTTTGCATTTTTAAACCATAGCGAACGCTTCTTTTGCAGGTGTGGTAAAAGATTCAGTGGGTTCGCTGGCAGGGTGAAACGTGCACGATGATGTTTTGGTTTGGATGATGTTTGGTCTGTTTTTTTCTGATGGCCCCGAGCGGAATGGCAATGTGCGGTGAGCTTGATGGGTGGTTTGCTAACGCAGATGTGTGATATTCGCTCAACAATTGATGGCATTAATCCATTGTTATCGGCTATCTTAGAAGCAGTTCCCATAAAGCATTAAATGGTGGTATTTTTGAATGGCAATTCGATCGTTTGAACGAAGTGCAAATCAAAAGTAAAATTTGGGTAAAAGCTCTTGGAAGCTTTTTAAATTATCTTCTTTCTTAAGTTTCCAATAACTTGCATGTTCAATATTCCTCGGGATTAGGGATAATGTCTTTTAATTTGTGATCAAAAATGACTAACATAAAATAGCTCCTTTTGTTATTAAAGTCGATTTAAATTTAAAAAAAAATGAAACATTAAACCAACCATATTAGGTGTGCAATTAAGTTTCTGCTGAAAATACGTTTCTTTTTTCGGTGCATAATACACAAATGTGTTCTGAAAGAATGGTTGAAAACGGACTATTTAAAACTTTGCTCGAAACATATTGAAATCAATATTCGATTACCTCCGAGACAAATGAAATATTCAATTTTTGAAGATTATCACGTGACCATGAGTTGCAGCTCATTTTTTCCTCATTTCTTGAATGCCATTGTTCCAGGTCCTTCCAAATTTGTTTTGGTCTTTCTTCACGCGGTCGTCAATATCAACTTCAACTCAACGCAATATCAACGCGACTCAACCAACACAGGATCAACACGATGTGTTTACAAATGTGAGCAGCTCGGATTGCAATGGCGTAAACAGCGAGAACTTTTTTACGCACCTTATAGCTTTACCAGATAAAAATCCTTAATTTAACTTATTTAATATGGATTAATATGAACTACGAATATTGTTTATTCATTTTTCCAAAATTTTTGAAGACAGACTTATAACGTTTAGGGTTATTTGGCTATTGTGTATTCTGTGTTTATGCTGTATAACTTTCTGATCTGATCTATTCTATATGTAGTTTGAAACCATTTCATTTCAGATGGATCAATGACCAAGAAAGTAGCCAAGAACTATTATTTCTTACAAGCTTCTCTAATTTCTTGGTAAATATTTGAACGGACTTAATTGAACAAACGGTCCGATGCAACGTCTTTCAAGCCTCTATTATCGCTTTCATCATGGTAATTTGACTGCTCAGAGTCATCGGCAGTCGAACGGAGTTGCACTTTCCGCCTTCCGAACCGGAAGAACAATGACACTCCTTCCGCATGGAGCGAAACTGCTTAATGAAGAAATCCTGCCTGTCGCACCAGCTTCTGTCGGCAGCGGTGAAAGTTATCTAATTTAATTGCAAATCCTCATCCGTCAATTATCTTAAGGCGAAGTACTTGTTCGTTGCAGTGTTCCATCCCGTCCCGGTTGGTTCGCAGCGAGAACGAAATAGTTTGTGATCGGCTGAACGCGCTGTTGAATATAGATGACTTTGCGGATCTGGCAGGAGCCGAAAGTGCTGTCTTTGTCGGTCTTCGGCCGGAACCATTGAAGGCACAAAAAAGCGCTTCCGAGAAAGCTGGAGATGTTTTCCGATACCTAACGCTTCCCCCCATGCAACGATTCGATCATAAGAAAGAGTAGACAAAACTTTGCTGCAACGTATCTCGCGTACCATGTAAGAAACGCACGCTACAAGCACCGGACGCGTCCTTTGGTAGTGGTGAAATTTAATCAACGAAATGCATCTTCCGGGTTTTTGAATCAATAAACGGCAAAGCGCTCACTTGCTCAACCACAAGCCGCCGGTTAATGCGGTACGGTCACGAAAGCGTCCGGAATGGCGTTTGCCCTTGTCGCTTTTTGAAGGTGGCCGCCTCCCAGCCCGCTAGACCGTTAGAGCGTTGTAGAGAACGAGCAACCTACACAGACAAGCGGCCGGGAATATCAACATTGTGGCGTTTTTATTTCCTTTATCGGCCAATCTAATCTCGTGGCTATTCGGCTGATTAACCCGCGGGACGAATGGGAGATCCCTTTCTGGGTCGGGCCGGGGCCGGGCGAACGGAAGGATGAAAACTTTTCGCCCAAGGTGCTCGTTAGACGCGCGCACAACAGCGAGAGAGCGAGAGAGAGCACACAAATAAAATAAAACGGGCGCCCGGGTGACTTGGGTGTTTCTGAAACATTTATTTTTGCTTCGTTACCACCACCCACAGCCGCACGAAAGGGCCGGCAGGAAGGATAAATAAAAAGGAGAAGAAATAAACCATATTGCGTCAAAGCACAAACCCGAGCTAGAGTTTGTGTCCAAGTACGGTTAAAACTTTTCAACAACGGTGTGGCAAAAAGATTGTGTCCCGGGGACCGGTGGCGTTGCCCGGGTCGGTTTCTGGTACGCTACGGACCGGGGGATCGGTTTATAAATAACGTGTGTAACAGCACATAAATTGTATTGCTTTTATGATGTTACGACAGGAAACAGCGGTCGCCCATCGGCACTGACCAGATGACCTGGGAGGGTTGGGTTCGCTGGCAACGTCCGTCCACCTCGCTACGGGCAAGGATCGAGAGTACGTCGAGTGCAATTAGTCAACCGATAAGGACAACTGTTGTTGGGGTTGGCGGGTTCGCTGGGACGCTGATTAAAGTTATTGCTAGGGAAACTGGCCGTTACAGAGCAAGAGTTAATTAGCGACGCTAATTTCGGATTCGCGTTTCGTTTCGGATTGAGATGATTGGTTGTGCCGGCGGGAGATCTGTCGGCGCTGTCGTTAATGCTACGTGACAATTGAATGACTTCTCCATGATGGTATGAAATAAAAGCTTTTTCAAGGTTATGCTAACGCAAAAGGATGATATAGTAAGCAAAGCGTAACTCTCTTTAGAACTCGAACTTTTGAGCTTTCGACCTAGCAAGATTTTAAATAGGTTAACATTAGTTCCGTTACCCATCAAGAGATGTCGCCACTAAATCAGCGTTGATACCCTTTGCTTGTGGTTGTTATGGAGATTTGGTGAAATAGATTGTCACACAATTTATATCATTTTTTTCAATGGATAGTTCAACATTATTCACCAAATCGGCAACCTCGCACGATCTTAAAGATACGGAGGTCAGTTTAACTAATTTTTTATAATATTTCACGGATGAACATCTCTGGCAGCGTATTTTCCCTGAAACGTTCGAGTATGATGATTTTCTCAAATGTCCCTTATTATATGGTTATCTTCCCTAATTTGTGTGTTTTCTATCTTTCTCTATCTCCCTCTATCACTCTCTCTTTCTCTCTCCCTCTCTCTCTATCTATCTCTTTCCCACCTTCATCGTATACTACTTCTCATAGTTGAGTAGCTCGCGCTGGCATAGCCCGGATTTTATAAATTATAAAGCATATATTTGTTATTGAAAACACAACGCTAAACTTAATAATATATGTTTTGGTCTTTTGACATAATTTATATACCCCTCCTTCGTTTTTGATCAGGCCATTTCGCAAGATAACTCGATGAATTCCAGAGTACATAATGTACATTGTTTGAAATTTATTTTAAAATCCCAATTTCGATCGGAATCGAGTCGACCTTCAACTAACGATCCAGGAAAGAGCAAAATAAGAGAGACATGGACAATATGTTACGTTGTGACATAAAAAATGCTTCAAAAAAGCTGTTAAAAGATTACGAAATACGGAAGTAAAAATTGATCTCAAAAAACGACAATAGAACGGATCAGCAAAACAAAACAAACAAAAAAAACAGTTGCTCTACTTCGATTTGCTCTTCAGTTTCCCTTTATTGCTAATCGATTTCAGTAGTTCAACCGCATTTGTCGTGTACAATAACGTCCAACTCCACGCCCAGACGTAACAACAGCGAGCGGGAGAGGCGACCGGTCGGGCCCGTCCCGATGCAGATGAAGGTGAATCAATTAAAGGCTTCCGAAAATAGATGGTAGGAAAAAGCAAAGCCCATCTATGCTGTAGCGCGAGTCAAAACAACAACAAAAAGCAGACAACCGACCAGGATATCGATGAACGGTTTCGATTCGGCGTTGTTTTACCTTCCCAGTTTTAGCGTTTTAGTAGTACACCGGAGTACTGGGCACGAGAAAGAACAACGGCCGTATGCCCCGTAGGTGTTTCAGCTCTATGAAAAGGTACAAAAAACCAGCTAAGCACCGACCGACCAGGCCCAACTGCACCCGACTGCTTCGGTGGTGCTGCGCGCGAACGAAGGTGTGCCTAGCTGGGCGTTGGCGTGTAAAACATCACCGTCGACAACGACCACCGTATAGCACAGGGGGGGATGGATAACTGTAGAAGCCATCGCCTGCTTCTCCCTACCTGCTTGCTTGCCTTGCCTGTTCGGGAGGATTTTCGTTCCGAAAGAAACGCTCCCGCGAGAAGGAGGAGAAGCAGCACACCAAAGTGGCAGAGGAACTGGAGCTTGTAAGTTCTTCGGCGGGCCGTCATGTTTCCTCGTGTCATGTTTTCCGGTTGCGGCCACGGTGGTGGTTGTGCAGGGCGGCACGAACGCCCAGCGGCGATTGGGGGAGAGTGAGCAAGACAGAAACGCCGGCTTTTCCTTGCCATTTTCTTCTACGATCAAGAACAACCCCGCCGCTCGGCGTTGCGGCAAGGAGCGAAAGGACGAAAATATCAACTTAGATTGAGCTCACGGAACGCCACGCCAGGGCAAACTGGAAAAAGGTGGCCGCATTCCGTGGCGGGGAAAACCCAGGACCTGCTTTCCAACGACCGCAGCTTCCGAACCCCATATGTTAATTGTGTAGCGAGCCCGGGACGGTGGGGCGGTGTGTGTCGGATCAAATTGGAAAAGCATGACGACGATCGAAGTAAATATGTTCAGCATCGACGGGGAGACACGACGCAGAGAAAGGGAGCAGGAGATATGTTCAATTATTAAATTAGAAAGTATGACACACGCGGCGGGCATGTGGAAGGTGATGAAAGCATAAAGCGTGTGTATGTGTGTGTTTGGGTGGGGGTGGCCGGCAAGGTGGTACTTGCCGATTGAAGGAGGGATGGTGTCCCACAGTTTTAATGAAATTGTTTTCCACATGTTGCTGCCTACAGAATGGGCCGGCGTGTGAGGGTGTATGTGCGCGTGTTTGTGGAGCGATGTAATTACATGAAAACTACCGAGCAGGGACCGCAGGGGCTGCAGGAAACTAATCGGATAAGCACACGGGGTAAATAATACATTTAATTTGCCCGCACCGGCGGCAATAAGCGGATGAATGATTTGGCTCAATTATTTTGCATCAACTAGAACGTGCTGTGATCGTGGGTTTTTGCAGTAGCATGACAGTCTAGCATAGAGAGGTTGTTATGCTAATTCTGTATCCTAAAGAGATTTCAACTATAATATTATACTTTCGCCTGTATTTTCATTCGAATTTTTAAAACGAATATTTGTATCGACAGAAACGTTAATGTTCCAGGTAAAAATCATCATACGATCTGCGAACTTTTTTTTTGTCAATGTATTAGTGAGTCGAGCTATGTTCGCCGAGTCTGTTTCAAGTAGAAAAGGTTATCCAGTAATAGTGTGCGTGAAGTTCGTCATCAAAAGTTCGACTCGTGTGAACCCACCTAATATATGCCAGCTTCCATGTATTTCGGACAGATTTTGCATGAAATGTTTAAATTTTCAAAAATTTAAATAAACACCCTATAATACTATGATATTTCAAGAGAAACTAGCATATCCATCGTTCTAAGAGATTTATTATTCTCTCTATGTATCTTAATGTTTGCCCACTTGTATTTCTAAATATCTTAACCTTCTGAACTATGCCTGCTGCAATTGCGATTCTCCACAAGCATGAAATGAATATAGCTTTTAAAAAGCTTCGGCCGTAGGCAATCGGTAGCGAAATTCCTATCAACATAAACATTGACACAAGCAGAAAAACATGACATACTTTCCGCAAAACAACCCATTTCTTTTCAGCCCAAAAAAAAAAACGACTCCTATTCGGACGTGTCTGTCTGTCTATCTGCTGCATCGTGTCTCGAGCGAAAAACAATTAATAGTTTAGATCGCTTAGGCTGAGTGGAAGGACAGCAAGCTTTGGAACAGAAGCACCGAGAACGGATGAGCCAACTTCCGTCCCGGTGTGGCAGTTTCAGCTTCCGTGCACGCTCCGCACGCTCCAGGTGCGGCGAACAATTGCTCACCGGAATGCAATTGCTGTCCCGGGTGTCTCGTGAGCTCGTGACCGGTTTCCCAAAAGCCGCTCGTCGGTAAGTACGCTCGAAGGAGGCCCTCGAGCGAGTTTGGGAAGAAATGAAAGTTTGTGCCTTCTTGAGGAACGACATGGTACGAAGAAAAAGGAAAGGACAGTACACAAGGTGGGCTTATACTTTCCCATAAGAAGTTGATTAAATTGTTAAGGACCACCCATAAAAGTCCTCGTGTTTGAAGTATCGGTTTTAAAAAAGGGTTTATGAGTTGATTTCACACAAATAATAAAAACTCTACGATAACTGTGTGTCATTGGGCATAGTAGCATAAATATTGTTTTTTTTTTTTAGTGGCGCCCTGTTGAGGCCATCCTGCAAAGGAATTCGTTCACGAATCTTTTATCAAAAATCCCAACAAAAAGAGCCGGTAACTGTTTCTGGCTAGCTAGAGCGAGAGGAGCCAACCTTGCCAAGCAGAACCGTTCTCGGTCAGCAGGACCAGCGCTCGATAGCCCGGAACAACAGCACGGTACTAATGCTCTATATACCGGATCCATCCGTTAACGGAGCCGGCCGCCCAACGAGTGCCTTTTCAGCGTGTGTGTGTGTGTGTGCACTAATCGGCGTCGGCTTTGGCTTTTACTATCAAGGAATTTACCGTTGCCCCTTTCCGCAGTGGCAGCCGATGGGAGGGAGAGCAAGAACATAATGCACACGCGTCAGTTGCACCGCTGAGTTGTGGAATCTGGCAGCCACTGCCCGGCACAGGTTATGCGCTGCGCGCCTATCTGCACCACAGATTGCAGTCCAAAATTCTTGCCAAATAGTTCCCGGCACCCACTGCTGGATTGGGGTAGGAATCTTTGCTGGCACGAGAATTACTCGGTATTTGAGTGAGGCATGAAATGTTTCGAGCACAACCTAAGATAGTTTGGTTTGGAAGATTTATCGAATTGTTTGTGAAGTATTTACGAATTGAAAACAGTAAAATAATATACATAATATAATAATTTACTTATATTAGTTTGATTATTATCATATGTATTATACAAAAACCACATATAAAATGGATAATGCCTCTCCTGGTAAAAGCCAAATTTGCTTTCCACAGAAAATCTACCAGCCAAACGCCGAGCTAATGCAGGCTGAACGCGCTGGCTTATCCTCTTACTCTCCAAGCACTGACAGTAATGCAGCTGTCAGCCACCGGAAAAGTCCAACAGCGCACAGACAGATCTCGGATGCCATATTTTAACAGCACACCGATTCACAGAATCCATTACTCAATAACCCGCGCACCCGCGTTAGACGCCTAATTTATCTATCTGTCGCGTCCTTTTCGCGCCAGCCATATTCCGGAGCTAGCAGGTTGGAAACTCAACAAGCCACTGGAGGATCAGAGC
>KZ068663.1:143174-174856 GCA_002091845.1 Anopheles cracens | reverse complement strand
GCATTTTCATGGATGGCCGGAGAATAAAACCGTTTCACCGTTTCAAAGCCGAAGAGCATCCTTCCGTTTCGATACCGTGCTGAGAAGGAAAATCATTGCAAAAATGAGAAATGAGCCATGCACGTAATAAATAAAACATTCATCACACGTTGTACGAAAATTTGCAGCGCAACATATGTCTTGATCGTAAAGCATTTTGCTTTTGCTTTTTTTTCCTTTTCGGATCGTGCCGAAGGGCAATATTTATCGAAATTTAGAAGAAGAAAAAAAACGCAACATCATGCATTACAATATTTATGACACGTGACGTGAGGTTGTGGTTTTATGCCATCTTTAAAAGCTAACCTTACCGCAACAATCGGAATGTTTATTTCGATCGATTTTTGTAAATTTCATTGGAGCACATTAAATCATGGCTATCGAAATTGAATTTCAACAATTCATAGTCAACACAAAAACATTCAATTCCGTAGTACATTCTTACCGTCTTTACTTTTCCCCCTCCCGTTCCAGCAAGCACACTCGCTTATCCAATCGCTCGCCCCCAGCTGGATCCCCAACGTGCGGAAGTTGCGACGGCGAGTAACGAAACCGGCCGGAAACCACGCCACCCCACCGACGGGCCACCCCGGGCGGCCACGGAAACACCACCGAGACGGCAGGGAACAGGGCGCGCGGCTCTCTGCTTTCGCGAAAACGTGCAAAATTCGGAGAAAACACAAGAAACCGTACCGGCTCCACTTTGGGCTATCGTGGCTCAAGCGGCGACCACTCTTCAACATAGGTTCTGGCCAGAGTAACTCCCTCTGCCATGGAGGAGCTGGAGTGGGAAATCTACGCGGCTCACAGAATAAAAGTCGACGCAGGTAAGTGGCGAACGGCGGACAAGGGACGACGCCCAAGGTTATGCCCTTCCTTTTTTGTTGGTTTGCTTCTTCCTCGGAGCTTTGTTGCTTGGGCGAGCTCGGTTAAGGAGCTTCCTTATTCCTTATTCCTCGAGGGTTGAGTTGCTTTGCCGGTAGCCTTTTCCTCTCGCGGGACCGGTTCAGAGCGATGGACCAGGCACGAAATGAATTGAACAGTAAAATGTTTACTGAGCCACCCTCGCACACCGGGATATGTAGTAAGTAGGCTTGAGATACAGGAGTGTCGAACTCTATCTTAGAGTTTGACATATAAGTTAGATTATTTCCTTTTCTAGGAACACGGGTTTTCAGGGCATATAACATTGTAAACATCGATTTTTCATCATTAGGAGCTTTCAAAATGGGCTGTGATGATTGCATTATAAGACACCAGACAAACAACATGACAAATTTGGACTCTGCTGCTTGGCTACAATTTGTAATTGTTGGCACAAACATCTACAAAATAGAACAGATAATAAGGATATCCTTACGAAGATATTGAATGGGTTTCGTGAGCTATTCATCATAATTAGTCGATGAAGAGGTGCACGAGTGTCTTACTTTACCGACCACTGATAAATCGTACTTACATGGGCATTTAGATTGATGAAGTCTTTTGACATACCTGTTCCAACCCGACGTCAGGATGAGAGTAGGTCAGTTCTTCCACCTTAATCCGGTAGCGATTCTTCATCGAAGCACACGCTTTTGGGGAAAACCGGAAGACCCAGCTTTACCACCATCATCATCATGATGGGATCGTATGGATCTACTGCATACACATACACACACACATACACATAAAAAAAACTCACACCCACCCAAGAAAGGAACGCTTCCGACGAATCACCAGCCCAGAGGGATTATCGAAAGGTTGCCGCACTTTTCGATGAATATTTTATGCCACTCGATTGTCAACCGTGTCGCACCCGCTCGGGACCGCCGGCCCACGGGCCAAGAGGTTCTATTTGGAGGCTTGTATTAACAACAAGTTGTTCGCCTGGGTGCGCCGCGCCGTCCTAGCAAATGGTGGTGAATCGGATTAGTGTCGCTTTTTTGGGGGTTGGAAATGTTGCTGCTGTCGGCTTCGGTTCCTACCGCTGACCTTCGTTGTGTGTGTGCGTGCGTGCGTGTGTGTATGTGTCTTTTTTCCAATGTAGCACGAGACACCTAATGAAGGTGGGGAAAAGTAGGAGAAAAGCACTTACTACCCCCCAACACAAGACCTTAATCGAATCATATTTGAGCTCAGCTTCCAGATGATAAACCTCAACGGAGCGTTTCGAAGAGCGAGAGCCAGAATTATCCCCGTCTTACGCACTTTGCCGCATTCATTACTCGTGGGAAAATGGCAAAAGATGGCAGATTTTTTGGTGGGAGATGAAAAAAATATGTGACAAAAATGTGGCTTCTACCGATCGATTATGATAAACGAATGATCAAGCCCAATTAGTTTAAAACGTTCAAAAAGAGTTGAAATATGCCCTACAGGCACACAAATTTACACAAATGAATATGAGCCCGTGCAGCATGTAAAATTAAATCATAAAAATCGCATAATAATTAGACCCGTCACGTTCGTGCTCCGCATTAGCCAATAAAGCGATTATATTTATTTACCGATTGATACATCGATTGAAAAATTGTATCAGCCTGCCCAGGATGATTGGTACCCACGCTCGAACCGCTCGATTGTAAGCACACATTACTAAGCATAATGGGCCCAACTCGATTCATCAATTAATCTTGCCCAATCAACTCCATACAAACGCAGGCGCACACACATGCCCGGCAAAGCGGATCGATAGGAAAGCGCGAACCGATTACTGACTGCTCCAATGTATGCCACCCACCCATCCACCCATCCACCCACTAGGGGGTGGAGGTGGTGGTCACTTTTAATGTCGGGCTTTCCCTTCGTTTACAAGTTCCCAAGTTGGCGTGCTTTTTTCTTGTTTCTCTCCCACTCCATCTCTCCTTCTTCACGCACACACACACACACGCTTTGCTTCTTTCATTTTCATCTCGAGACCGTGAAAAATGGTCCGGTGGAGGTGGTGTTGTGGTGTTGCTCTGATTGCTAATTAAACTACCGATGGAAACATTTCGCTGCGCTCTCTCTGTCTTTCACATACGAACACACACTCACACACGTGTGTTTGTGATGGCGCTAGCGTTATGCTTGGCACGGCGGCGCCTACTATGCTACGATGATCTTCACCGATTTATTAAATCAACTCACGTGCCAATTCTGGCAGCACGCGCTTCAACGCACGCTGCAGTAAACAGTTGCGGATGCGTCTTTTCCTGCGTCTTTTCCGAGCTACGCTGAGACACGGTGGCTTTACTTTCGTCCCCCTGCTTGGGGGCTTGCAATAGCGCGCGCGCGCTCCCCGTGGCCCACGGGCGTGTTTGTCTCGTTAATCAGCTTCCGAGGGCGAGGGACGCATCGCATGGCGCCGTGTTCGTGCAGCCGATCGTAAGGGATGAGTTGGTGGTTATTAGTCAGCGCACGAGCGCCACACACCTGACAGTAGGTCAGCTCGTTACGCCAGCCGTAAATGCCGCTACTTAGAGCGTGGTGCATTAGCAGCCGGCTCCCGGGAGGGTCTTTCATTTTTGTCAAATTTTCATCACCGCCGAACGAAACGGAAACTCGTGCGCGGGGCAGAGGCAGACAGCAGTGTTCGGCACGGGAAGAATAATGGGAGGGAAACGTGTTCACGTGAGGGAAAAGTCTATTTCGCTTCCACCGTACACCGCAAACGGTTCGAAGCGTGCATGGGAAAGGTTAGTAAGCTGGGTTTTGTTGGTGTTGTGTCAAACAAATCGGTACAAATCAGTTAAAGCGATTATAGTTGGTTGAAGTGTTGAGGGCAGTTTTGCTTGGGCGATTAACATAATTGAAAGTACGATAAATTGAGAATAAATTACATCATTAAGAGATTACTGGTTTTATGAACATTTAGAATTAAACATGTATTTTAGGTCATACAGAAACATTTGCTAAATGAACCGCTTTCTAAATCGCTAACGTTTCCTTTCAAACTACCAGCTTTTTCAAAGTTTTCCACCAATTGAATGGATTTTCAACATTCTACGGGTAATAATTATAAAACTTGCTAATTACCCAATCAGAAATCGCAAATAAAGCGTTGATGCTGCGCACATTACATACGTTACGGTGTATAGCCTGTTTAGTCAGCCCTAAAGTATGCAATTTTCATGAGAAACGCTTAATGACGCTTATTTACGCCATAAAGTATGCAATCCGTAGGTTAAGGCATTTTATAATAAATAAGCAGCAGCCGTATGGTTGCTCCTATTCAGATGTTCCTAATCAAAAACTAATCAACAATAAGAAACAATAAGGGATTTAGAAAAAAAAAATCATGTACTTGAACTAGAAGGAATCACAAAATAATAATCTAGCTTTTTGATCAATTCACTGTAATTTCTTCTGCGTCACACACCTTCACCGATAAGAAAAGCATAATGCTAAAAGCACTTTACGCCACTCAGGTGAAAAATTGCCTCCGGTGTCAATGTTGGCTGTGAGCTCACACACGAAGGGAGGCAGGCCTGACAAATTCGTCACCCATCTCCAAACGCCAACGGCACTTACTGTCACCTATTATTATGCTCAACTGCACGTGGACCGCCTTCTGCATGAAACACACAAAACTAGTGAAGAAATAAAACGTACTTCCTGTTTCCCGCGCGTGCGTTACTCATGGCGAGCGAAATAAAAGTAAGAGCGAACCGGGCGGGCCATAATTACGCTAATAACACCTTATTCTTGATGGCGGTGGCTTTCACACCGCTGCTGGTGGTTCCGCACCGTGTCGGTCCGTCGTCTGTTTTCGGTCGCGAATAGAAATAGGTCGCGCGGTCGCGAACACGTGCGTACACGGCCGCAGCCATCGAAACATCGCTTTCTTCGGACAGGCGTGTACATTTCCATTTGCCGTGTCCTCCGGCACCAGAAAACGGAAAGCGCGAACGTACATTTCCCGCTTTTCGGTTGAAGAAAGGCGGGAGACGAACAGAAGAAAAAACGCACTTGCCACCGAAATTTGTCAGCGCGCGGCACGACATCGTCACTTTCCGTCCACTACTGCGCGTGATTCCCCGGTACATCTTACGATGATGGCACGCGGAGAGGAGCCTGGTAATCGACGATTTGGAATTTCGCTTCGCTTTTAAGACCGTTAACACGTGAACTTAGGTAGCTAGAGCGGGCCGAGGGGGAAAACGGAATACAAAATAACGAAACGTGATGAACGGCAGTAGCCGGAGGATTTGAAATTGATACTAGTAACGAACACGGAAAAGGGAAAGGAGTTTTGCCTTTGTTCAAAGATGCAAACGCAGAATAAAGATTTCGTACGGTCGTTAAAAACGACATGGAACGCCACGATGGTAAAGCATTTCAACTTTTGCATAAATCATTAGAAATTAAATCTTACACGACTCCTGAATAATGGTTCCAACCGTCGAAACTTTTCTCCTAATCAACCGTCCGCACTGCTAGTAATGATCATTTCCCTAATAAGGTTGCTGGAGGATAGGACTGCTCTCGATTCCATCGAACTCTGGTTGAGAACCTACATAACTACTTCCAGCACACTTCTCCCATAAGTGGTACTTAGCGAAGTTTCTCGATAACATTCTCGGCAGCACGTAAGATTCGGCGCTCGCACCAAACTTTTCTCTGTGGAGCGTTGTAATCGTGTTACGAGTAAATTCGTGCTTCGATAAGACTCATTACGGACGGCGAGAACAGCGTTTCTGGATGTGCTCCATATGAACATGCCAGCTACAAGCCCCACACACATACTGTCAATTAGTGCACGACTTACACACCGGCTGCAGCATGTAGAATATGGTAGCGCACACAGCCCGTGAACAATAAGTGCAATATTCGAATCGTCTACGCTTTAGTTAACGCACGTGCTCGTTCGAGAGGATGCAATCCCTCGCTCCCGTAGCGTAATTTGGAGCAGGAAAGCGCAAGGCGGTTCGCTATGATATGCACTAATTGACAATTATTTAAATGCAATCTTCAGCGAGTCCCTGCCTCGAAATGGAGCTGCTGCATCGATGCACATGTAGGACGCCTTTGCGCTACCGGGAAACCGATCAAACACACGACAGCCGCTTGACATTACACGTTCGAAGCACGGTCGGCGATGTTCTGTCGTGGCTAATGATAACAGGCAAACACACCATTCACGGTATCACAGCACGCAGCGGCCGGCCGTTTCATTCTGGCGAACATGGAAACCTTAGCTTCTCGAAGCTTAAAGTGTACGGTGCTGCAGAATGAATAATTACAGGCAAATAAAACATCCACAGTGCGCACACACAGTTGTCCTGCGTGGGCTGAAAATCCTGCCAATTATACGCACCACCATCGGGTAGGGTGTGAAAAAGGCTCGCAGCTATTGATAGTTTGACCGGCGTTTTTTGGTTCGTTGCGCTTCTGGTGTGATTGAGTAATTTACGAGCCCGGGAGCCTTCGGGCGCCCGGCTTTAGGAAAATCAGGCGTTCTGTGATTGTTAGAGGCGGTGAAGCAAAAGCAGATAATCATTACTCATCCGCTCTGCCAGGAGTTTCGTCTGCCATGGATGATAACACTGCCAGTGGGTGGCCGGTGGGTGTAATCTTCACACCATATGATGCCTCCCAGCGAGCGCACCAGTGGACCCGGCCGTTGTGGAATATATTCTTGCCTGAAATGACCATTAGCAGAATGATAAGCGACAAAACGGTTATGATCGGAACGCTACGGGGTCGACCGAAGAAAACCACGGCCATATTTTACACCGCCGGCGTTCTGTCGAACGACTGTTCATGCGATTGTTCGTACCGGAATCGGGATATTTCATCTCGCCAGCGAAATCTCACTGGTCCAATAGCGAGCCCGTGAAGTTATGCATCCCGCAGGGCATTCGCATTCACACCACCGAGGCGTGCGAGCGTTATTCACCACTGTCGAAATGGCGCCTAAATGTAGGCAACAGCAGTTTGCAACGCGCTGCACTGCGCAGCAATTTGTTTCGTACGGCTGTTCAGAAGCACTCGAATTCGTTACTTTTAGATACAATTTCTACGTTTCAACACTGAAATAACAGTTAGGTAGTCAAACGCAGGAGCAGATATTATGGGCGCACACTTTTTAGAGTTTCTCCATCGCAGTACGGTGTGCAGCAAATACTCGAAATGGCAGTGAGGTCGTGCTGCTACATTTGCGCGTCGGTGCGCGCCATTGAAGAACGCCCGACAGGATGCTCTTTCGAGTAAATAATTCATACCTGCAAAGAAAGAACGAACAGAAAATGCTTCAGTGACATTGTTACTATCTACTGGAATGGGCGACATTCTAACAGAAAAGATTCGAACAAGTTTTTCGCCCTCTCAAAACACGAAGAGTAATAGTTTTTATCGTGAAGAATTCAGCACTGCCGTTCCACAGCCCCTAATGTTACATTCTTATCTCGCGGAAGAAAGTTTTGCGAACGGTTTCCTGCAGAAAAAAGGATGCTCTGAGACAGGGCAAAACTACGTTTCGACGATCCTGTGTAATGCAAAAAAGGCTACCTGCTTTCCACGGACGGCGCTGTATGGTAAAGAGCAAACTTGCTTGAGATGAAATATCGCTCCGGTCTGGGTGGTGCATGCGCATTACTTTCCCAATTACCAGCAGGAAATGTGTCAATCGAGTGTGTCGGGGTGCCAGCCAACCAGCCGCTGTAAAACGATGATTGGCATCGATCAACACACGCAGCCAGGCTAAAAGCCAAGCATCAGCATAAAGAATTCAATTTTGCCGCTCATGATTGATTTTTCTTCGAATTCGACAACGACCAGCACTTGCACCCAGATAGGGAGTTGGTTTTTCCGCCACCGGGTAAGGATAACGGAGGTTGCGATGGTCGATAAGCATTCACCCTACGACGATAAGATAAATCTGGCCGGGAAAGGAATTAGCTTCCTTCCGAGCGCGTCCTTCATCACGTTTCAGCTCGATTCGGCTTTGGATAGTCCAGCGTTTGATTGAAACCGCACCGTGACTGAGAGCTTTAGCACTCCTACCCCAGTTGTGTGTTCGGGATAGTGTAACTCATCGCCGTGAAATACTGCGTTCCACGTCGACTGGGACAGACGTGTGTGGCCGATGTGGTAAAACACCACGCTAGCTGCCGTTGGCAGCTTAATTGAGGCACTTCCGGACCTGCAGCAACTGACGAAGGCGCACATTCTAAACGCGCGCGCTGGCGCTCGGCAAGAGGGCCTCATCGCTGATAAAACACGTCCCATCGTCATCACCATCATCGTCATCGACCATCGTGGGCCTCGCACAAACGTGTCCTCCACAAAGGTTCTTGTGTTTCGATCGAATTGAGTTTGAAAAGTTTTCACATACGCTCGTCCGATGGCGGCACGGGGAGCACGTATGTCGAAAGCTTTTCTTCCGCCTATAGGCCACCCTGGGCAGGCGTACCGTTTCCAGCGCAAATAAAGAGTGTATGAAAATAAACCGGCTTATAGCTTCTTCTTGCTGGTGGTGTCAGGAAACAAACAGACACAAAAAAAACCCAACAACCTCGCATTCTATTCTTTAACCAACTTCGTGCGAAAAGTTACATCACGGGCCAGAACACACGCCCCGGCTGGCGACGGCAATTTCACCGCATGTGTTCGAGAATTTGATTACGCGCCGGTGTGATAAGATTATCCCCAGCAGGGCTTTCTGTAATTATTTTCTCCCCACGTAAGGAGCTTACGGCCGGCCGATGGGTGTATCCCTGGAGAGGGTAAGATAATATTGACGCTTGAAATTAGTTAGTTTTAATGGTTGAAATTCTGTGCACGAACGACGCACGGTCCCGGTGCGAACTGATTTTGAGCACGAAGTTGCATGTTTCACAGTACACACTGAGGTGAAAGTTTTTCATTGACAGTGAATGTTGCGTTTAAAATTCAACGAAAAGCATTCAAAATGTCTTTATTAACAAGTATATTTTAAGTCCTTTTTTAGAACGTTTTTAAGAACGTTCGTTACAACACATTTTTTAAATGCGCTAGCCACCAAGAGATGGCGCCACTCGATCTATGTTTCAGCTATACATTTTTCAAGGCCAAGGAAACAAGGGCATTTATTACGAAATATATGTTCTACTTGAACGCTATCTTCAGCAGTTCTTAGTTGAAATACACAATTTAGCTTAGCTTGCCCTCAAATTATTTTTTCTTCTAGAATAATTTTCTTCTCGAATATTTATAGTTTAAAATGGTAAATGTTTCAACTACTAGCAAAAGGACTTTTTTCAGCCGGAACAACATTTGCTTGATTTTCTAAAAAAAAAACACAATAAAACATCTCACAACTTCGAGTTATAAGAAATCGTAAAATTTCACATTCAAGATCAACGGCAACAGCGAAGTAATTTTGACTAATTGCTCACAAAATACAGCGTTTTGTCACGAAGAGATGAATTAATTAATTCGCTGAAGAATGCTACAACAAATCCAACGTTGCGAATATTTCCTTCGGGTTTTCTTTTTCACCCATGTCGCATGATGAAAAGCGTTATTTCAATGCGATACTATACGATGACCGTGAGCGATTTGGGGTACCGAGATTGCCTAAATCTAGGCGTTGACAATCACATGCTGTGGCGAGCGGCAGCTGAAGTACAGCTGTCGGAATATTTTCCGACACATGGCATACGGGACGAAATTTGAATGCCTACATATCGATTAGAGATCTTGAAAAATAAAGTCGACAAAAAGACACGGCGAAAAAAAAACTCCGGAAATTAAAAATGACACCTGCAGATAAACTGTGTGAACACGTCTTTGTCAGCAGCGTTTTCCGCCGATCCGGTCAGCCGCACGGTTTTATGGGTAGCGAAGCATACAAAAAAAGACTGTCCTCAAAAGAATAAACGCTGCTGTGGTACGTGTGTGTCCTGCTACACCGGAGGGGTCACACACTCGATCGGAGTTTTATGTCGCATGATGAAAAGCGTTATTTCAATGCGATACTATACGATGACCGTGAGCGATTTGGGGTACCGAGATTGCCTAAATCTAGGCGTTGACAATCACATGCTGTGGCGAGCGGCAGCTGAAGTACAGCTGTCGGAATATTTTCCGACACATGACATACGGGACGAAATTTGAATGCCTACATATCGATTAGAGATCTTGAAAAATAAAGTCGACAAAAAGACACGGCGAAAAAAAAACTCCGGAAATTAAAAATGACACCTGCAGATAAACTGTGTGAACACGTCTTTGTCAGCAGCGTTTTCCCCCGATCCGGTCAGCCGCACGGTTTTGTCTATCGCTGCTGTGGCGTGAGGGGTGTTGTAGCGACGCCGTACCTTCTAAGAACACCCACCGGAACCGGTCTCGGTTATATCGGCACAGTTTCATCTATGCACCATCATCGTCCGATAGTTTCGCACGTCGCAAACCGCAAACCTTCTGCCGTAAACGCCACTAGCACCCGAGATAAGTGCGAGGGTCACGACGACGCGGGTGAGCATAAAGGAAACACATCTTGACAGCACTTGCTCACCACCTTCCCATTGTTCCCGATAGTGGGGATGTGTACTTTGCGGCATCAAACACCGGGGTCGGTTCCCGAGCAGGGATGCACACCACCGTGCAGGGTTGATTTCGTACCGTACCCGCCCGCTGCTGGGTGGGAAAACAATCATCACTTTGTGTGTCAGGGGCGCACTCGTGTCTAGGTGGATGTTGAGGGCTTTTTTTTACTGTAGATGAATGCGATAGAGGAACAGAGAGCAAGAGGAATATATTGAACGTAGGTTTTCGAACAAACAAAACCCTGATTCGATTCAGTAAGCCCTTAAAACTCAACGGTCAAATATTGGTCGTTATCCAATTACGCTATAATTAATCCATTTATTATTCTACTCCACCACGAAGTTGGTTGAAAGCATCAGGCACAGAGGTTGCTGCACATTGGCAACAGATGAGAACGTGCATCACCGGGGAAGGCACACTCCGGTCGGTGCCTGCAGGCTTATATGGGTTTCCACTTTTTTTCCTTCCGTTGCAAACGCGGTCACCGACAATGCCATACTTACACGAAGGATTATACGGCGTGCATGCAAGCGAGAACGAAATTAGTTCTCCCGGCTATCCCGTTCGTGTACTTTTTCGCCCTTGCCTATAGGTACTGGAGATTTCTTTTCCGTGTTGTCGATAAACAAAATTCTCTTTCCCGTGCTCCCATAGACCCCGCGGGCGGGTGTTCGTTGACAAGAAAATTGTTGACACGATGTGGAAAATGAAGTCTACCGAACCACACTCTACAGGCTTTTGTGGGAAAATCTTTGGTTCAGACTCCACCGACCTGCTAGGCGCTACTGGATGCGGGGAGTTAAGCATCGTCAGGCCTAGACCTCAGGAGCGTTGCGAACGTTCATGCAAGCAGCGCAGGATGAGTGTGCTTTGAATTATCCTCGGCAAAAACCAATATTTACCGACGTACGTTCGGCACGAGATGTGCAAAACCCTCGAGCTCCGGAGCGCACGCCGGATGGAACCGGATCATCGGAACTGTTGGAAGCGCCGACAATAGGCCTCCCTCTTTCTCTCTCATCTGCGTGATGCTCCCGGATGGAAATGCACCGATGCAAGATGCGTATTTCGGATATCCTTCCGGCGAGTAGCACAGGAACGCGCTGTGGACTTTTGTCGTGCAAATAAGCTCGGGACCGTGTTCTTTGTCCCGGTACCGTTCACTCCACGTACAAGTGTACCACTAATGTCGTATAAGCTCCTGCATGCAACCCGTAGCACCATTCATAGCACCGTTTGTGGACGTGTGACCCACGCACTCGCTGCAAGCACCTACTGACGCATGGAAAACATAGCGAGAACGCATTCGGTACGAGCAATTGATTCCAATCGCTTCACTGCGCTCTGCACAAGCTTCCGTTTTCGTGCAACGCGTCGGTAGCTGTGATGAAAAGCACAGAAAAGCTCAGCGAAAAGACAGATGAATCCATAATGATTTAAGCCTAGTTCTTAGGCAGGCTCCGGTTCGGTTTGATCCAATAGCAAAAGGGGTCAGTGATGTTTTGCCAACCGAATGGTGTTTGCGTACTAGCAAGCACACAAGCTGCTTTGAAGGTAAAGCAAAAATGAAATGCGAAACATTCCTACTGATGACGCTACCCAAGGTATGCAAGCTGTATTCAATACTAATTAAACAGTTCTTAAAAAAGGCATTGATTGGATAATCTATGTCTGATTTATAGAATTGGAAATTCTATTTGCAAACGATTTATGACTGCTTCAATATCGATTACTTATTCCGTTTCATGTGTATCTGTGTCGCAGGGTACTCAGTAAAACAAACTTTACATGTATTTTTCACCATGCCATGCGAATTGCATACTTTACGGCGCACATTATCAAATCAGCCCAAAATAGGCAATGTACATAGTTCTCTTTCTTACAAACGTTTGAGGCTTACTAACACCTTCTTTCCCACCATTAATCATCATGGTTCTTGTTCTGAGATTAACGAACCAGATGAGATTTTGGTACCGGTCCTGTTGTGTTATGATCTTCTCCTTTGCTAAGTATACCACCAAGATAGCTCATTCGTAACAATAGAAAAATAACAACTAAGACGCATTTCTTATGCAGGACAAGGTCCTGTTTCTAAGGGCAGTCGTAACGTTAATCTGCGCTAAATTTAATCACATCATAATAGATGACGGGATTTGGATGATGTCCCCGACCACGCAAGCCATCCCCATAACGGATGGTAATAAAAATGCGATTTAAATAATCAAATCAAAGCAATACCATAACGAGAAAGGAAGCGTCAGCCTGGCCGGCCGATGCAGCAAAAACAAAACAAAAATGTCGCATTCGCTGATCCTAAAGCTGTGTCTAAAGCTGCTTAAATTATAATTAATTAATCTCCCGTATCCGTTCCCATTTCGTTCGCAGGTAATGCGATGTTCAGACAAAGCGAGCCAAACCGTACCATAATAGCCGCGTAAGGAGCGCACTACTATCATGGCTGAAAGGCTATTGCTATGTAGCGCCTCCTCCCTGCGTTGGTGGCCGGTCAGTAAGTTGTCGTTAAAATTAAGCTAATGGAGTAAACCCTCCACACGGCGCTATTTCTTCGCCGAACGCCCGAAGACACCCGGGACGGGACCACCCGCCTGAGGGGGCAACACGAAAAGGATACTGCCATCTGCTGGTGCTGCTGCTGAAGTCCACCAGCGTGGCGTCTCGGACACGGAAACAGGCACAAAAATTACGGTATCTTAGAAGAGAAAAAGAGAGAGGGAGAGCAGAGTGACGCAGTTCATAAAATTTAAATGGACTCGCGGAACCGTTTCCTGTACAGTGTTTCCTGCCTATTGCCAGCCGGTTTCGTCCTGGGCGGTTGTGTTACCGCACACGTTACTTTGTCTGTGTGGTGTAACGAGTGCCAGAATCGAGTGTCGAGCGAGGTAGTGAGCAGCAGCTGTGTGCGTTTAAATCCGGGAGTTTGAATTTACATTTTATTTCCATTCCGCTGGTTCGCACTGGATGCGTTCTGTTTTTGCCGGCCCCGACGGCGAGGCTGCGGTGGACCTACGGGCTGTATATTCATTACCGATGGGGAATGGTTTGTAAATTTATTGCAATATTATGCATAATTTTCCGTCTTCACCTTCAACCCACGTCGACTTCCTCCTCGATTGTGGGGGGTTGCCGATTGTGCCAAATATGGATGCGATTATTCTTTTCGCTTATCAACCACCTACTCTCTCGGTGACACTTCCGTTACGTTTGTGTCGGTGTAAATTTATACACAAAAATCCTAGACCATGGAAGGGAGAAAAAAACTTATCCCCGCTTCACGGTGACACCGAGTAGCAGTGACATATTGAATTAAAAAATGGAAAACAAGCGAAACTTACACGTCAAAACAATCTTCCCAAGGCCAGCGCCGCGGCTAGGTTGAGGCACGCAGAACAGCGGGAAGAAAGCCATAGCAGCAGCACCGCTGTGCGGTGTGCACTCACTGGAAATGGTAAATGTGTCAGCATAAATTTGATCACATTTTGCCGGGCGACCGAGGCAGGAGACCGAGACTGTTCCTGCGAGCCGGTGCGAAAGGGAAGCAAAACAACAACATTTTTGCCTAAAAATTTGACATGCCACTGGAAGCTGAAAACTGACAAGCCATTGCGCAAACACGCAAGAAGCGTGCCGTTGAAGAAAAGCGAAAGTGAAACGCGGTTTACCTGGCCAGAAGTGGCCAGATGAGGAGGACTGTGCGAACAAAAAACCTGCACTTAAATTGAGCCATTCCGGGCAGGGTCCGTCAAACCCATTTTTCTATTAGCAGTTAACCATTTCTGCGGTTTGTTAGAGCTATTAGGTACAACAAATATACTATGGAAAAATGGGAAAACTGTGCTCGGAATAAGTAAATGAATGATTTATTCTACACTAGAAGTGTTTTGCTGAGCAGATTGCATACTTTCAGGCTGATTCGCGAGTTCGCACCGAACATTATGTAATCTGCACTTCAATATTCAATTGATGGTAATTGATAAAATAGGAAACAAACTGCCTGTACACTGAACCTCCAAAACTGCACGTAAAATGCATTTTTCATTGCCCCACACCATTCCCGGTGCACGCACGATCGTGAGTACGCCACATTCATCACCGAAGAAAACAAGTCGCAGACCGAAATGCTTTCTATTTGAGCATATTTATGTATAAGATTGCATATGATCGCAAGCGTCCGAAAACTGCTAGGGCGCGGGTGCAGCTACTACCGTGCCCTGGTCCAAATTACCGATCCAATCCACTAGAAATACGCTTAGTTACACTTCATGAATCGGCCACGCTCGGTCACACTCATCTGCGCAACGTTCAACGTTCTTTTAAAATGACGTGGAAATCAAAACCGAAAAAACCAACGACTCTCACCGCCGCCGGTTGCCGATAGTGCTTCCGTTTAATAACGCCCGCCTGCTCTCGACGGGCACACTGTGCTCCAATCGACAGGCTGATTCGCGAGTTCGCACCGAACATTATGTAATCTGCACTTCAATATTCAATTGATGGTAATTGATAAAATAGGAAACAAACTGCCTGTACAGTGAACCTCCAAAACTGCACGTAAAATGCATTTTTCATTGCCCCACACCATTCCCGGTGCACGCACGATCGTGAGTACGCCACATTCATCACCGAAGAAAACAAGTCGCAGACCGAAATGCTTTCTATTTGAGCATATTTATGTATAAGATTGCATATGATCGCAAGCGTCCGAAAACTGCTAGGGCGCGGGTGCAGCTACTACCGTGCCCTGGTCCAAATTACCGATCCAATCCACTAGAAATACGCTTAGTTACACTTCATGAATCGGCCACGCTCGGTCACACTCATCTGCGCAACGTTCAACGTTCTTTTAAAATGACGTGGAAATCAAAACCGAAAAAACCAACGACTCTCACCGCCGCCGGTTGCCGATAGTGCTTCCGTTTAATAACGCCCGCCTGCTCTCGACGGGCACACCGTGCTCCAATCGATCATTTTAACGATGCAGATGATCTGCATCCATTCATTTCGATCCGGCCACAGGTAGATGCCGACCGGTGGCGAAAAAAAAAACAACACCAAACAAATTGCACGCCGTCCGTGTCGGTAAGTTTGCGCCGTGTTGTTGCAGTTGATTTTATACACGTGTTTGATTTTTGCGTGCCCACCAGGGCCGTGTGTGTGAGTTCCTTTTTTGCTTCCTTCCTTTTTCGCTTGTTCCACCAGCCGGGCGCTAGTTAGTGGGCTTTCACTTTCCACGCTCTCGGAGCGTGGTGGCGGCGGTGGTTTACTGTTTTAAGACCGCAGCTAGCTAGGCCGCACATATTTTTTCGTCCATTTCGTTTGCTCGTTACCGATGCCGCCCGTGTTTGTTCCGTGCTGTCATATTTCAGTGGATTGATTTTTTTTCTTCATATTATTGATGATACGGTAGCTGCAAGAGAAACACATGGAATGAGTAATTTGGAATCAGCTTACAGAAATATAAAACGAAATTCGTGCTATGGAAGGGCATAGTTTGTAGGACTCAACAGATGAATGCAATTTCATTATGTTTTTTTTTCTCAAACATAAATCGAATGCATACATATTTAAAGGAGAAGCAATATTGCTCGAAACCCTGCAACAAAAATAAACAAAAAAGCTTCAAAATCCAGCATGACAGGTGACTAAATGGAGTACATGGTAGCTTTATTGAGCCATAGTAGAAGATTACTGTCAACCTGCTTTCCAAGCTGACAACAGTATAATCCAGCTTCACTAAGTAGGATAAGGTCACCTATTGTGTTACGCAATTTCTTGATGCTTAGTAACCCTTCCGAAGGTATTTAAGTGTAAGAAAAACTTCCCTCCAACAGGCACTTTCACTTAAGGAAAAGGTTACATCATACCGTCGGCCCCGAACCCGGTTGGATTAACAATTTTCACCGTGCATTGCAAACCGTTCGCAGTGGTTGCTTCAGAACAATGGCCGTAATTACAAGGCAACGGAAGGAAGTGGGCAAAGAATATGGGTTTGACAAAAGTCGGCAAAACGATCAGCAGGAGCGAAGGAAAAACAAAACGTCACACTTTGAGAGCGCCCGAAGAATAAGAAGTAATTCCACCGATTCCCACTTAACACAGCACAGCGGTGAAACATTTCCCCGTTTTTCTGTTGTTGTTGCGAGAGCAAACTGCACGCTAAAACCATCGTTTCGAAACGGCGAAACAAAATAATGAAGCATAATTCGCTGGCACGTTGACACTGTGTGTGTGTCTAGAGAATGGTAGAGCAAGAGGGGTCGTTAATTAAGGAAGCGCTAGAAATGGGAAGCGAAAACAAAAGAAACGCCTTTTTCCAACCTGCTCCACCACGAACGGGGAGCTACAGCAGATTGCCGCGGGAAGGATTTTGTAATCCTTGTGTCTCGTTTTTTTTAACAGCATCAGTCCCGCCTGACAGCAGCGTGAACCGTGACCTCGCTGCTCTCCGAGTTGTAAAACGCAAATGGATGCACGTGGAGGACGAAATGGAAGTAATAAGTTTGCTCGGCAATCAAAAGTTTAAACTTGTTTCATTTGTTGAGAAGTAGATAGAATCACTTGATGCACGATATGCAAAGCTTAAATAACGAAAACTGTACTGCTGCTGCTTTGTATGCTAATATTGTAGAGTGTATTTAAGGGTTAAATGATCTCTTAAGATAGAATTTTCCTCCATCAGATCGCAAGCTAGAACACGACCAAAAGTTACTTCCATCCAGCAAAGTTCTTTATGGTCCTTACCAAACCGAAACGACCAGAAAGCAACCGAGAGCGCCCGGGCAAGAGAAAGCATTTCTCTAATTGAAACAAACCACCACTTCAAGAATCGTTCTCCGTGTGCCCGTTCGCAAAGAGGCAAAAAAGTTTGCTTGCAAATCGAAACAGACTAGCGACGGGTCCGTGAAAACTTTCCCAGCGTGGTGGCTAGAAAGAAGCCAAAGAATCATACTCTCTCGTTACAGAAAGCGGGAAGCGATATAAATTTGTCAGAAATAGGGTCATTAGAGCAAGTTACCTTCGTCCCTTGCTTCCTTGTGGTCGAACGGCACACAAACACCGGCGCACACCGTACCGGAAACGTACCGGAGCCGTTCGTGTAGGTAAGCTGACGTGTGTGGTGTGTGATTCTTGCGTGACCGAAGCACCATTATCGGGAAGTTTTCATTCATGACAACGAAAGTGAATGGTTCAACGAACCAGCAAACTGGAAACGATCTGCTCACGTGTGGAATTCCGATTTCATGCTAACGATTTCTCATCCGTCACCCAGGTTTTTTGTTTTTGGAACGTTCTTGTTGCACGGTAGTCGGAGCGGGTGAAAGTTACTTCTCTGGCTTAATCTGCTCCACAGACTCGCACAACGGAGCGGTAATGATGGATGGTAAATCATACCGAGTTATAACAGTAATTGTACCCACTTTCATCAGTTCATACCGTCCGTCCCGAGCTTATCCATAAGGGAAGGGTTCATCTGGTTCATTTTCTAACACACACTCGCCTCGTGTGAAGTGTCATTTCACTTTCTGCACATTTCTTTTGCAACATTTTATTCGACTTTTGGGCGATTTTTTTCTCGATACTGTTTCGCTCTCAGAGATCGATCACACAGTTTCGCCTGGGCAATTTCGTAAATTTTGATTCGCGATTAGATGACATCACTCACCACCGCACGCACACACGGCCATAATATCGACAGCGGTGCTTCGACGGAGGCAAGCGATTGATAATTGCACCGTTGGGCCAGAGACGGGCGTGATGCAAACGAGAGGAGACGTCGAAATAAGATTATGCTCAGGGAGAGCCAAATTAAATGTGGTGTATGCTGTCCACAGCACACGACCGTGCTGTGGGTTTCATTTCATAATAAGACAAAAAATAGCGCCCAGATTGCAACCGATGCCGTTGCGTCTTTTTTCTTCTCGTTTGGTGCGTGCGTGGCGTGTTGAAACGGAGCTGCGATACAGTGTGCAACCGTGCGCAGGGATCGATCGAAATTATTTCAAGTAAAAACCGAAAGATCGACGTGATTGATGGTGTGCGCTTTCTCGCGCACCAGGCGTCGTTTAATGATTTTGACAAATTGAATTTATTCCTTTTTAAAACAAAAATCACAAGCAATTAGTATTAGAAGGCACCGAAAAAAAAACCAAATTTATAACTTCCTTGGTTCACTCTGCCGGCTCACCCTGCTTCATTAGCTATGCATCCGGATTTTTTTTCTTACATTTCGTCCCTGACCCCTTTTCACACCTGCATTCGGCGGAGGAAGCAACGACTTACAACATAAGCACCTCATGTTGCACGAGTTTTGAGAGCCCCTTGGGGAGCAGAATAGGAACGAGGATCATCCGAGTGGGGGCGCATGCAAAATATATACAATCTTCCAGCACCACCGTCCCCAAAAATGGACCCAACAATGATGACGCAGCCACGAAGAGCTGGTGCAACGCAAAAATTGCGATACATTCCATCCATCCCCCGGCGACGATGACGGCGACGACACCCATAACTCCCGCCTGGTGTGTTTATAAATTATTCAACATCTAATTAAAACCAGCGTAGCCCTTAATTACTACGGCGTTGGTGCCGCTTCGGATGCTATCGCGGGAGTCAGGAGAGAGAGAGAGGGTGCGCGATACTTTTCCTTACTAACCACCCGCTTCCCGAGCGGGTTGTTGTGTGCGTGTGTGCGTGTGTGTGTGTTTTGGAAACACTTTTCCTTCGGAACAGCACTGTGTGCTCCAATGCATTAAATGTATACACAAATAGCAGATGACTCATTCGTCTCTAAACACGCACTAAGCTTTCGAGCCTAACTTCCCCCTCCCGTGACTTCAATTGTGGACGAACGTGCCTGCTCCGGCCCGGAAGTGTGCTCCAAGTGAAGCAGATAGGAACGGCGCGAGTGTCGCTCCAAGCGGCCGGAAGAACAATAACGTACCCAGTGTCAAGTTCACGGTCTGGTGATTCTTTTCCCAATAACCCCGTTCGGGTTTTCCCAGGCCGTAATAGAACGATTTGGCTTTGTTTTTCTCCTGCGTGCGGAGATCCAGCCGCATGATCGCGTCGATCGCAGTAAAGTATCGTTCTCCAATACGTGTGTGCTTTGGTCGTTTGCAGTAAAGCACTGGTCGCGCCACGATACCATGATGACGCGCGTGTTTTTTGCTGCTCTCCGCTGTCTTATCTTGCAATCCCACACGGGAGATGGGAACCTCATTACCTGAGCCGGACGGACTTCGGCCGGCTCTGGCGAGTATGACCTAGACGGTGCGTTTTATCACTGATGAACGAAAAGTGCTCACTACTGTTTACAATCCAGTGTGACTATCCTGCATCAAAACGTATATGATCAGTAAAACATTTTTTATTATATTTTTCTTCAAGATCTCAACAAAGTATAGTAGTTTAGTTACATTATGGGTTATCTTGGCAGTCACTCTTCTCATACATTGTCTACTAATATTATTACCTACTAAACGATTATTTACTAGTAGTTAACTCTAGATTGTTAAATAAAACAACATCTGTACATTCGATCCAGCAAAGCCTTCAAATCTTGGAATTGTCCAGGTAAGGCAACTTTTGCCATACCCTCTCATGATGGATAGAACAAAAAAAAAGTTGTGTGACTTAAGTTCCGAAAATGACCTGATACAGTAAAGTGCTAGGAACCTTGGCAAAGCGATAACCCCGTTCGGGTTTTCCCAGGCCGTAATAGAACGATTTGGCTTTGTTTTTCTCCTGCGTGCGGAGATCCAGCCGCATGATCGCGTCGATCGCAGTAAAGTATCGTTCTCCAATACGTGTGTGCTTTGGCTTTGGCGCCACGATACCATGATGACGCGCGTGTTTTTTGCTGCTCTCCGCTGTCTTATCTTGCAATCCCACACGGGAGATGGGAACCTCATTACCTGAGCCGGACGGACTTCGGCCGGCTCTGGCGAGTATGACCTAGACGGTGCGTTTTACGGCAGCACTTCAACCACCTTCAGCAGACCTTGCCGGGTCGGACGCTGTTGTAATTGCTGGTGTATAACCGTACCTGTGGAAGAGAGAGAGAGCGGAGAAGAGTGATATCTCATTAGTCGAAGTCGTACCATCATAGATCGCGCGAGGGACATCCCCTTCTCCACAGCACGATATATGAGAAATAGTCAATAATTACAACGGGTGCGCATATCCGGTGGAAGTGGATAAGATTCGAGCGCCGATAGGGACCTAAAGCGCCGTCAAGGTTTGCCGTTCGAGTTTGAGACAGCTAGCTGTCACGACGTCATCGACACATTTGCCAGAGATCGCACCATCATCATTCAAACGTACTCGTACGTTAAAACATTGTTTAATTCTCGCAAGAATCAAGTACGCCAGTGTCCTCCTGAGCACACAACGGCCAATGTACTCCCCAAGTCACATTTGATAATCATTTGCAAACTGCAAAGCTCGTTATGCGCGAGTAATACACTGGTTTATCGTACCGCAAGCAAGCAAGCAAAACAAACGATCATAATCACCATTTCCAAAGCTTTTACCGTCTCGCTTCCGACCGCTGCTAACAACGTACTCCGGACCGAAAACCTCTGCCGGCGGCCGCAATGTTTGCATTCCCGCAGTTCTCGCCACAAGTATTTCGGGTGGGTTCTCCCCATAACTTGTGGTTTGCAACAAAAAAAAGCACACTCGCAACCCACAGCAATAAAAATGTGTCATCAAAAATTCGTTCACGATGGCCGCCCACTTCGGGAGGGGTGGGGATGTAGGGATGATACAGCGATGAGTGAAATGGAGACATTTTGCCCTGCGGCAGTCCGCGCGTTGCTGAATGCCACACACTGATGAGAACAATCTAGCGAGAAATGTTACTCTAGCATACAGAGGAAAGCAGAGAAAAACAGTCTGTCATAGTGTGTGTGAAGTGTTGTTTTTAGTACGCTGTATGTGTGTGTGTCTGTTCCCCACTGCATTTCCGGTCTGGGCGCATCGCGATGGTCCCGTTTGGATATGCTTTTATATCCAATTTATCACTAGCCGTAGTGTCTGTGCGAGCGTGCGGCTGAGCTAGTACTGGTCAGTGTTGCGCTTACTACAATAAACGGCCCCTCTCTTTCGCCAATCGCGAAACAGGGGGCATCCCATTGGAAAATAATACCCCCAATAGATCCACTCTCGGTTTGGTCGCTTGAGCCGTGATTGGAGTGGATGTAAAATATGACACCGCGTTCCGCCGTGGCCCATAAAATGATTACTCAACAAAAGAACCGAAAAACAACAACAGCATTCCACCAAGGCAGAGGCGAATGTTTCGCTTCGAAACGTGCTTCGTGTGGTCGTTTTTCGATAGTTGTATAGCTTTTTGCATAAGATACGACCGGAGCCGGCGCTATTCGCTTCCGAATTCCAGACGCAGTTTAATCTCACCGTTCGGTCTGAAAACTGATACTCTTGTTAGAACGAGGTAAAAAATCACACGCACACACGCAACCTGTGTAAAGCTGACATATAACAAAGTTGGATTGCACCGAGCAGAAACTGGTTTGTTCTTAACCATTCGTCCTTAACGTGAAACAGCTCAGGTGATATATTATCGTGCTGGGTATATTTGGCACACACATGTGCCATTACTACTACTACCGCTCCTGCCTGCACTTTTTCTCACCTCGAAAATGCTTTAAATTGATTCTAACGACATTTTAAGCACCAGACCCCAGGTGGCGAACAAATGGAGCAACAACTATCGTGCCCGATCGTTAGTATTTTCTATCTGCAATACTCGGGAATTGCTGTACCCTGCTACACGGCTCCAGTACACACATGCACACGTGTAAAGTATTTCCCTCGATCATTCGTTTGCAAAATTTTATTCCTTCAACGTTGCTGCTACCCGGTCGTCGGTCGAAGAAAGTCGTAAATTTTGGCCCAACTTTCCCACCCGGTTCGATCGGTCTGGCACGTTGTGTCTAGAGCACTGGAGCAAGTCTGCTGCTGGAGTCGACCGCGACCGTTTCGGGCGAAGTTGTTCCCTTTCATCCTACCAGACATTCTAGCACACAAACACACAGCCACACGTTCGGTCTGGTTCACGTCCCTCCAAAAATGGGTCCATTTGGTAGAACACGAGGCAAAAGCTGCCGCGCAATGCTCATGCATCGGAAAATGAGCTTTTCTTCTGCTTCATCAAGCGCTGCGGCGAGAGCTCCTTCAACCGAACTTCGGGGCGAACCGTGTCTCGGCGTCTAGCGTAGCGAAGGCTCGAGGGCACGAGCGTCTCGTCCACGTGACAGAAGCATCAGCAGCTTCCATCCATTCCGGGTAGCATACGGAACCGCGTGTACGGCAGCGAGTGAAGGCATCATGTGTTCTTGCCCGTTCGCGCGCATCTTCCCGTTTCGCAATTCGGTACCCTTTGGGCTGCCCGATTCAACGTGGAACAGGAGCGGCTTTCGAGTTTTGCCCGGAAGGTGGTAGAGTAGCTGCTTGCCCCATAGTTGCGCAAGATGTGCTGGCATTAGATGTTTATCGCTATTTCTCCCGGGCGCTCGGGAACGCCCGGATCGCCTTATCATGCATGTAAAGCGAAACTACAAACATCCACAAACTAGATAACGAGCTATTTTTGTGCCGCAGCTGATTTGCATACAGCTTGAGTTGTCTCAACTGTACGCGTCAGTTGAGTGACGGAACGATCCGATAGGGGTGTGATGAAATGTTGGTATACGGGGATGGCATATATTAGAATTTGTTTTCATAACCTCTAAAACCCCATGTGAAATGGATTACTGAACGTTCGATAAACGTAATAAACGATAAAAAAGTAATTATTCATACATGCGCAGTACGATCGAAGGGGATTTTACGATCGGGTGATCTTTCTCGAAAGGTTAGTTCTAGTTCAGTTCTATCGTGCGAGGGTAGCAAACAACCGCGAAATGAAAACGTTAAAAACTACACCCTCTCACGCACACCGCGATAGCATTGGAACCCCTTATTTACATTGTAACGGAAACAACACCTGACCGTCACCACCTGACACAGGGCAACTCATAAGGCTGGCAGAGCGTAGAAAGAAGAGGAAAAAGCTTGCCTCTAGAGATAGCCTCTGTCCAACACGACTACAGTGCGTGTTGGATTTCGTCACGATTCATCTCAAAAGAGAGCGACGTTTTTGAAATTAGTACCCAATGTGTAGAAATATTGGTTATTTATTAGGTTTTTCTTTCTAATTTTGACGAAATCTTTTTGGTAACGATTTTAATTGTTTTAATTAATGATCAATTTGCAATATTATTATGACAGAAAACTAGCTCGAATTCTCATGAAAAATAAGCATTTGAGCGAAGATTTCTCAATTTTTATAGACAGCCAAAACGATTTTCTATTGAGAATATCGTCTACAATGTTTGACAAGGGTTTAAACAGGCTGTTTTAGCCAAAATCTAGAATTTGCTGCGTGTGATTTTAAAGTAAAAAAAATGACTGTTTGAATAAAAATATTAGAAACAAGAAACGAAATCGACTTGCCTTTTAACTTCACTGTAGAATTTTCGCTGTCTCCCTCTCTCGCTTTCCGCCTGGCTCATCCAGTTGCGCATACAAACCGCCGTCGAGAGGCCGCGGCAGAGGAAAATTACAAACATTTTCCCCCAAACAACGGCAGACACGCGAGCGAACGAGAGTGAGAGGGCGCGCTCACGACGAACGGGGGAGTTGTATTGGGAAAGACATCTTCCCACACAACGGAGGGAAAACAAAGCCCAAACTGCGCTTCCAAATGCGAACGAAAGAGACACACAATCGCCGGCAACATGAGAGACATCCCTTCCACAAGTCTCTTTCCAGTGTGGAGGGTGGTGGGTGCCCGAAAGGGGCTTTAGGCTGCGCTATTCATTTCCCCATGATCCAATATGGTTTTGGATTGGAATTTCAGCTAATATTATGCACTTCTTATTTATTTTAATTATTATACGATCATATAGTACGAAATTTGTCGATAAAGATATTAAATCTGGGATCTGAACACGTTTCAGAAAATAAAGGACTTCATATTTTAGCTCCCTGGTCAATTAATGCATATGGGGTTGCTTGCATTCACAATCAATGCAATCTATTTCAGATTTATTAGTCGGTATAAATCTTTAAACCGAGCAATTGAATGGAGACATGTTTAAAGAATACTCTCGACAGATTCATGTAGCACAAAACATGAAATGATGAGCATTGGCTGATATTTCTAATCACTCACAAGTTGCAGTTCGTTCTTCTCCCAGAATAGTATGATTTTTGCATTTTCTACTTTATGACTTCCACGGAATTCCACAGAATGCACACAAATAACATAAAAACGCACAATGCTTGCATCGCGCAGATTGCAGCGAGCGCTCTCGAACGCTTTTACGGTGATTGCGCTGCAAAAATAACTCGACAAACGTTGAAGGGCATTCATGTTTGATAATTGAAACATTCCTTCTCCCAGCGCAAAAGCGCAGAATCGCAAACATTTTAATTAGTCTCCTAGTGCACCGAGGGGGAAAAACACATCCACTGACACATTAATAACCGCGCGGAAGCTCATTAAAAATAGCGGGAGAAAATCCCTTATATTTAAATGATCACCACGCAACGGAAGTTACAGCCGGGCGTTTCGTCCAACTTTCCAACACCCAAACCGCAGGCGATTCGTTCGTTATGTCCAATAGCTGTGCAGTGCAGTTTTGCAACGTTCCATTGATCGTTGAATTGGGTCCACAAAATGCAACCGAAAGTAGTAGAAAAAAGACACACGAAAGAATCTATTAGACAGAAGTAACCGAAGTGCGAAACCGCCCGGCAGGGGAAAGCTAATGACGCAGCCACGGCAGCGTTACCGCGTGGCGCGGCGCTGGAAAAGGTTGCGGTGCGCAAATCAAGGGCAGCGCGTGACACAACTGAGCGAGTGGAAAATCGTCCCGAGTGACCCTCACACTCGGGTGGGTTGTTTCTCCGCTGAGTGGATTACAGTGGCGCGAAATCCGTTGCGAAAGGATCTCAACGATGGTGGAAAATTTCTCTCGATGCTGCTTTTTTGTTGTAGTTGTTGTGCTTTCCTGTTTGATAACTAAAACTTCTCCAAATCCGCGGAAAAAAACTATCCAACCTAAGCCGACAGGGTTAGTGTCCACGACGGTTTTTTTGTGTGTTTGTTGCGCGCCGTATAGAACGCGCTGCAGTAATTAACAAACTTTTCCCCACACGTCTGCTGTGGCCGTGTCCGACACACACACAAGCACACGTGCGCGCCTGATGTTGTTGCACCTGCACCCGGCGGGACGTGTAAATGCAGCGCGTGCACCCACCGCACACACCAGGCATGTTGAGTGCGGTTTGTTCAAGTTTTTGTTTCACCCGTGTCTGCCTCCATTTCAATATTTGTTCACGACACGCTGAATTCGCGAACCAGCGCCAACGGACTTTTTTCTCTTTTTTTCTTTTTCCGCTGCACCGCTGGCGTTCACGGTGGGTGGTTCGGTTGGTTTGGTCGGTTTGTTGGGAGAGTTTTTCCCTCCGGTTTGGGTTGGCGGCGCGTCGTCGTTTTTGTTTTCATGCTTGTGGTCCACACACACACCAAGGACGGTCCGCTACCGATGATCCGGTGCGAGATTCAATGCCATGGCGGCGTGGAAAATGAATTTATCCAACGCACACACAGAAACGGCAGCCGAAACGGAAAACTAATTGGACATTCTGGTGGTTTGGGGGCTCGAAATTTGGCCGTGGATTCTCGATTGAAGCACAGAAGAAAAAAAACGGCAGTCATCGAGTGATGTGGTGTGCTGTTCGGATTGTGGCTTCTCGGGTTTAGGATTTTTCCACACGCATTTCCCGCCGGGAATGTTCGGTTGCATTCGGGGAATGTGAAACGGTCTCGTTTTTTTACTATACGGAGGGAGGAATTGGTTTCAAATTGATTATAAGCATGAGGTATTTCTAAAACAAAGAACAAAACGGCTAGTTTACCAACATTCTGCTGCAAACATTACAAGCGGATTGATTAACCGGAAGCGATTCACCACTTTTAATTGCTGTCCGGCGTGGAAAACACCACGCCAAATAGTGGAGAAGAAATGATAGTGTCCCGCAAGAGCATTACGAATCGTTGGAAGGCCATTGAGTCTGCCATTGGGCCAAGCAAACAGGCGCTAATCATCGTCATCGCATAGGGCTATCAATCGTAAAGCATCGCAGAAATAACCACCGTCATCGAGTTCAGCTGCATGGCATAAAATGAATTACTTTAAGCCCTGCATTTAACGAACCTCGTGCGACGATGGTCACTCCCGCAGCACCAGCAACGCTTTCCTTCCCTTCTAATCCACGCGTATTGCATGCGTGATCCTCAACACACCATCACGTTCCACTGTTCGGGAAGTTTTGTTTCCCGGCGTACGAACTTCGGTCTCATTTTTCATTACCATGCCCTTTTCTGCTCTGTTCCTGCTCCTAATCCCAAACAAAACTGGGGCGTCGTAAAGGTTTATGATCACGTTGGACTGACGAGGTCTTGACGTGAGTTGGATATACGTGTGCACGTGTGCTCTTGGCCGGGAGTTCCGGAGGTTAAGGAAGTGTCACCGGTTGTTGCACAATGCTTTTCGCGGGACGATATGACGATGATGTAGCAACGTGTGTGTGTGTGCAGTGGTTGGCAACACACGCTTCTCGTGCGATGGCGTGGCACAAATCGCGTCGACATCCTTTTGTGTGAGCGTCGTAAACATGAGATCGCGATTTGGAGCGCGCACATACACCTGGGCAATCGGATTAGCACCACGGAGCGCGGATTTGACGAGTGTTCTAAAGGGCACTTTGAGTTTTAAGTGCCGACCGGACAAACGACGCTTAATTTGCGGTTCGTGGTGAGTTGTATAACAATTTCATGGGGCGAAAGAGGATCATAGAGCTTATTCCGAGCAGACCTGGACGAGCTTCCGATCGTAAAATCGTAATTGACCCTGACATTATAATAATTCATACGGGTATTTTACGCTATGTATTTCAGACTGATAGTCTACAAGAGTTTGGCCTACAGTTGGAGTCAATTTTTGGTTGAAATTTTAAATTTCAATAAGTTTAATAGCCAATATCAAGTAAAACATAATAGGAGAAAGTGCCGTGCGCAGTGATTTGAAGCACACAAACATAACAATATAAATATTAATTACCAATGTGAATATTATTATATTTTACATTGTTTAAGAGTAATGGCGGACAATATTTAAAATTACAAGTACAACAACTAAAATCTGGTTTTTCACATAATTATGTTACTGTACTTGACGAAAAACAGACGACATTAGGTAACTCACACCGCATAGAAAAACTTTCACCCTGACATAATTTGTAACAAAGTTTGTGCGACAAAAAAAATAGATTGAACATTATATTTCAAATCACGACCCAGCTTAAGTTGAGCTTTCGCTCCACTCGCTGCGTACTAAGAAGCGAAAAACAATACACCATTTCCTTCTCGAACCTGCTAACCTTCATGTCACCTGTGCCGGTGTTCCCAAAGGCCCAGCTGTTGTGCTGGACGGAGGGAAAAAAAACTGTTTTTATCACGTGCCCGCAAAGGTTGAACGCACGCTCAATTTCAACTAAATTACCATAAAAACGTGACCATCGATCACCGCCGGGATGACATGTTGCGAGGCAAGAAAAAAAGCGCTGCTATTACCATTTCATCTCCGCTGCACGCTGATTAAAAACGTGATGGTAAATGTCAGTTCAAGGTGTGTGGGGGTTATTAATTTGAAAAGAAAAACAAATAGAACTTTAACTTGTGTTGCGTAACATTATCATAAAGGGCAACTCAGAACTCAATGTAAGGATTAAATAGTAAAAAATATTTTTTCTTCCACACTCCCAATCAAATACGGACTTATGTATTTGCATCAAATCGGGATCGTTTTTTCTACCTGAACACTTTGTTTCCGATCCGGGCCGGGTAAAAACACCTTTCAACACAAACTCTCGCACAACCCGCCGGGGGGGTGGTAAGTTCACCCTTTCGGCCCACTGCTACTAAAGCGACCGTGCCAATTGAAACGTTTACCAATCGGTTTGTGTGCGGGCACAAATCCCGGGTCCCGGCATCGGACCGAATGGTGAATAAGTTCCGATTTCGTTTTGGGTCGGTGAAATGTTTTTTCGGCGTTTTATTCCACTCGACGCCGGTGGTGGTGTGCCATCATCATTGCACCCGGTTGTATGCTTCATTGGGCACGACATCGAAACCGCTTGCAGGAGAACTGACTGAGACCACTCTCGCAGGAGAAACGTTTTTACACACACACACATACACAACCATCACATGCTTTTTTATGTAGATGAATTGGGCAAGAAAAACGAATCTCACCCGTCCGTCATCGATCGGTGTCGTGAAATTGATTGGATTGAGTCTCCCGCATTCAGGTCGCGTATTGCATTAGAAGGTTCGGACTCGAACCGGTAGGCCTGGTAGGCTATTTTCGAGAGGAAGTATTAGCTCAGCCACGACGGCGCCACGATGGTCCGTCTGCGTTCGCTTGGACGTGTGTAAATGGGGTTTTTGTTTTGTTTACTTAATATCTAATTTAACAGGAATAAGAGCTTTATGTTTATGCTTGGATGATTGGCCATTTTCAGAAGCCACTGTTTCCTAGGTTTCAAGTTTAGCAAGATATTGTAAAAGTATCGCAAAACATAATGCATTACCTGTACTTCAAGTAGAAGCCTTTTGTCGGTCAGAGAGAAATGTGACGAAGTGATTACTTTTTGATAAGAGTAAATTCGTAAGCATCATAAAGCGTATCGAAAACAGACTAGGAGAAAACCCCAAAACTCCCATAAATTACAGTCCGTTCGTCATAAATATCGGATTAAAAGCCCGCCTAAGACGAAACAAACCGAAACGGACACAATGAACGCACTCTCATTCATCAGCAACGTCGCACGAGGCAAAATTTAAGCCCTCCCCGAAAAAAAAAACTAAAAGATGCAACCCGAGCAGGAAGTAAGCGATGAGAAAATGGACGCTTTGCAAAACAGACGACTTAAAGTTCGCCTCCCACGGCCGAGCGCCGAAAGTTGAGGAGGGCAAAAGTTTTGCAATGATGTGTACATTACGGACACTGCTCGCAGCCAGCGGTCCCCAGAGACGGTACACAATCGGAACGCGGTACTTCCTCCACCCCCGATGGCGCAAAAAGATGGTTCTGAATGGCAGTGCGTCCGGATATCGTTTGGGCACTTCACTCCGACAAACTTTTGCGTCCCCCAATACACACGGGGGCGAGAGATACGTCGTGGAACTCCGCCATCATCCCAGCGGAGTCCAACTCCGTAATCAGCTTTAACGAGCAACTCGTCCTTTCTGGTCGAGTGCCCCGCCACCAACAACAGTTCGGTCCGGTTGGTCCGGTGAAATATAAATTATCAGCTTCCAGGCGTTCCCGCTCCCGCGAGATTTTTATTACATTCACACCAAACACCAGCTGAGCGGGCAGCAGAGCAGTTTGTCGTCCTTCTATTCACGCCGAGCGGACTCGCTGGACTTATGCTCCATCATCATCATGTGCCCGAACAGCTTCATGGGAGGAGGGACATACTTTGGTTAAAATAGATATCAACTGTGCGGTGTTGCAAACGTAAACTTCTTTTTGTCGTGAGGTTGTGAAGAAAAATGTCCGTCATTTGACAGACCGCTTAAAACATCCTTGCCCAGCAGCAGGAAAGCAGGCGAGTAAAAATTATGATGACGAACGAAGTATGATTTACACTTTTACTGCCAGCGGTAGACGAAGACGATAATTGTAACGATCATCTCCGTCCGAGATTATTTGCACAACTTTCCAACCAGTTTTATTTTCTTTTTACGCTTACGCTTACGACGACGACGATTTTGCACCCGAGCGTAAGAGGCGTTGGTGTGTGTGTTTGATCTTGTCATTTACATAAGCCGAGCGTCTTGATGATTAAGTGTAATTAAGGTGCGTGTTATAACGTTTCATTCGCGGTGACGTTTCGTACCGCTGCGATGGCGGAAGCATGCAATTTGATGCTCGTGCCTGTTCGTGTTCTGTCGGAAGTGGATGTCATGGGGTTAATCGCGGCCGGTTGCTACCAGCGTTGCCGGCGAACGTGGAGAGCGTGGCACGGGGATTGAAAGCTGCGATGTTTCACTCCACAGCAGAAGGTCGATGGGAGGCGTGTGTTTTAGGAGTGTGTAGACCTGAAGGCGGCTATCAAATGGGCCGCGAGGTAATTTGCATGTTCGAATCGGGCTGGTAATTTACAACAAAAAAAAAGAAAAGGTTCGCCTGGTACCCTCCAGTTGTGCATGATTCATGTTGGCTTTTGTTCAATTGTCACGCTCGTTAATAGATGAACTGTCACAAAGCAAGCTCGAAAGATCGTGCGACAGATGCATGCATGATTTATGTCTTCGCGAAACACAAAACGCTTTGTAAACCAGTCCACTAGCTTCGTCACAAGAGTATTTGAGCTATAAAAGTACGGTTGCTATCCGGTTCGAAGGACCCAATCTTTTTTAATATATGTTCTTCACAACGTCAGTACACAACTCTTAACGCTTTACAATCACTTTTCGTCCGTTCTCGTTTGCGCAGAAATTCCGACTCAGCATCGAACTACGTGGACCGCGTGCGCATCCGTGACTCGTCCAACTCGTTCGGAGGGCCGGGCCGAGGATCCGGGTGGCGTCAGAAGTCCCTGTCGAATATAGATCTACCGACGAGCTACCGTGGCATCGCCGGCGGCATCGGTGGGGGCATCACTGGCGGTGGCTTGGGTGCTGGTCAGTTTCGCTACCGCGACTATGACTCAGGACTGTACGATCTATATTCGCGCATAGACAGCCGCCGGGAGGAGTACGAAGATCTGTACGGCGTCAATCCCAAGGCGGCACGGGCAAACGGTGGCAGTGGGAGCAGCGCAAGCAACGGCCTCAGCTCATCGGCCGGTGCAGCAGCGGCGGTAGCGGCAGCATCGACAGCAGCCGGAACGGCGTCGCCGGCCGGTGGTGGCGGAAAGTCCAAGAAGCGACACCACCGCAGCCAGGAGGTGATCGCGTACGACAAGTCGTCCGAGCACGGCGGCGG
>KZ068663.1:99106-115747 GCA_002091845.1 Anopheles cracens | reverse complement strand
CAGGGTGTCTTCCACAATATGTTGGCACAAAATTCAAAATTCGTTGGTATTTGTCTGTACTTTTTTCTTTTCCAGAACGTCAGTAAATCAAATGTTCCAATTGCCTAAAAGAACCAGATGTGTTTTTTTAACTGACGAATATGTGTTGAATGAATGAACCAATATTTGTTCGTATTCGACCACATATACATGTATGGGCGATTTAAACAATTGAGAAATTATTCCCAAACTTTATTCCATATGAGAAATCCATTGTGTTAGCATGGATTCCATCTTTGAAAATTTTAGTATAGAAGAATGGAAAATTCAAATCCAGAGAACTTATTCACCGGCAATCAGCTGCTTCAATATCATGGTTATAAATATACGAGAACATCCCAAAACACTTAGAGAAAATAGTGTACATATTGTAGGAAAATTTTAATCAATAAGGTGTGAAAAAATTCCGGCCAACAACTTTTTGCATTTTTTAAAAATTCAATAGTACTCACTTGTGCAAAAAAAATTAACGAATGAAAGAAGAAAATTACGACAGTGATTAATAATTGATGTCAAACAAGTAAAATATAGTAAAAAAAAACAAAAAAACAAAACCAGAGCTATCAGTTTGTAAAGATGACGAAAAAAGAAAACAAATCATGAATAATTAGATGGAGAGAAAATATGCAGAGATTTAGCAAAAAAAAGTTAATAAACTGATGCAGCATTCCAAAGATAGCAATAAAATATGGAAAGGTTTTAAATTTCGCTTGGCATTGAGAGCAAATGTCTCTTTCTAGTGGGAGCGTTACTAAACATTAGAAGAACGTGTAAACATTAGAAGAACCAATACGTGATAATGTCAAACAGCGATGAGCAATCCTTTACTTATAAAAAAGCAAACCTCACTGAACACAGCTACTGCCATGCAATAAATCCATGGTTTGTATTCCTAATGCCTGGCAAAAAACAAAAGCTAACGATCCCGGCTGGCGCCAGAGAAGAATGAAGAAAAGTTATGAAAATATGAAAAATACCATTTGACAGGTGCACCACCTGCCACGTGGTGTTCGTTTTGTCCAAGGCCAGCAGACGGTTGGCGCCATTTAGAATACCATCGACCGACTGTCGACGGAAAGGGTAAAAGTAAAAAAAAATCTGTAGATCTGTACTTGTTTTTAGAATTGCCATTTTCAGCACCTTAGAATCGCATCGCATTGTCTACCATCTACGCCCTGCATTGTGGAACATTCTCACTCCCTGTAATCAGATTCCCTCATTACGGAATAACCACCGTAAAGGTCGGACAGCAGTCGGATTAGCCGTGTGGAATTAAAATAACCGAACAAATATGCAAAACCTCGTCTGTTGATTTATCGATAAGCATTCTGACCGGCGCGGGAAAGGCCGATTTTGATTTATTTACTTTCCACCGGCCGTCTGGCTAGTCTTCAGCCGCAATATTCGATTCGACTCGGCGCACGGAACATGTGCACGGCGCAACGTGTGTATAGGTATGCTGATAAACACCAGCTGAGGCATGTTACCACGCACGAAAGCGGCAGATGTGCCGCTCAACACCTTCGACAGCGGTCTCCCAAACCGGGACCAGAGCGAAAACCCACCGGGATGCCGCGTGACCACGCACGACGCAGATAACGAGCAGCATGTTTTCCTTTCGGAACCACCGCCATACAAGCGCGCCGTTCCCTACATGCCTCGCCTGATGTCAATGTGGCAGACGTTGCACATGAAAAAAAAACGCGATTTGGCAGTGATGCTGATAAGAAGCACTCGTGTGCAAACATTCGGTTGAGGTTAGTAAAAAAAATCCAATTTAAGTTCGACGCGTCGAGTGTGCCGAATATTTATTTGTATAACCTCGGTCAAACTTTGCATATTTATTCGCTCGTCTCAATACATATGTTTAGTTTAGCAGGTTGCGTAAGCCTGATAAGCGATAGCATTATTGATAGCACATAGTGGCGAAAAGATCATAAAAGATCGTTTCAAGAAAATACAAAAAATGTACAATAAATATCAAAATTTGATTTTAAATTGAATAACAAACGTCAATCCACAATGATTGTCAATGATTGTCAATCCACTGAATTAAAACAATTTATTTTAATTAATTATTGAATAAAACGCTTTTGTGCTCACTAAAAAATCATGAATAATTACTCTAAGAATACAACTATCAAACAATTATTCTAAGATTGCCACTTATAATCACACTAAGACATTAAATAGTTTCTAAGCGAATGCCTTCAGCCAACTGTCAAAATTTTACATGAAACTGCGGCGTTTTATTTCGTTTTCCGCAGTTTCGTGTAAAACTGGAATCCTTAAGGCGTCGTAAAATCTTGCGAAACACATATTTGTATATAATTCAAATACGTTCAAGGGTATAAGACATTATGAACAAGACAACTGTTTTGAGATAAATTATCCTAGTCATGCAAGAACTTTAAACTTCATTAAAAGAGTCATCTTATAGGCGTTCCAGATTTCGTCAACTATTGTTAAGTCTGTACAACATTGCTAAAGGGAAATATTTTAGTTCAAAATTACTATACAGTTGATGAAATAAAATGAGTAGTTTTCAATTTGCTAAGCAAGCTACAGCAGAGAACTTCCAAAGGAAGCCGAAAGGAGCACGAAATTTGCTTCAAAGCAATGCCGATTCCGGAAATGGAATACCATAGAATTGATAATACGCCATGTACCCTTTCCACTGGATATACACACAGAATCAATTTAAACTCGAATGTTTCCCACAGGAGCTTTCGAACGTAAATGCACTACAGATGGCCATCTGGTTGTCAAAAATTTCAACAAAAACATTTTCACTAATCGAAAAAAAAAATCGTTTACACCCCATGACAACAATGTCACAACACCACCACCGACCGCATTGGATCGCGTGGGAGAAATTTTCGCGAGCCCCAAACAGCGGCGGAATGGAGAATTTGCCATGGCGTCAGCATAAAAAAGAAGAGATACGACATCTGAGTAAAAGTTAACTTTCCCGTCTCGAACCGTCTGTGTGTGCGTGTGTGCGTGCGGGGTGCCACAGGATTAGCAAACACACCCGCATCATGTGCCGCAGGAATGGAGAAACATTCCTGACACTGTTTATGGAAAATCGAGCCGTACGAGCACAGACACACGACTGGTGGATGTAATTAACGAAAGAAAAAACGTATATATTTTTAACGTCGTGTTGAAGCCGCGTTGTTTGTGGAGGAGATTGCGTGCTCCCATCATGTACGCGCGCATCGCACAAACTCACATACAGGTGCATAAGAAGCTGTATTTTACATATGTTTTAGATACGAACCCGTATACTCACAACACTAACTCGACGCGAGATGTGTTGAAATGAGCATTTCAAAACGTACTAAAACGATCATAAAACGAGGTACTCCGAAATCGCGACAGCCGGGAATGAAACGTTAAAAATAGCTCACAACAAATTAAATCGCACAGAGGTATCTACCGGTACCGAGCGGAACCAAGAAGCGACCCCTCCGCCGTCAATTTAAAGACGTGCGAAAGCGAATCGCAAATGACAACAGGTGCCGTGGAAAATGGATCAAATGGCACCGTCTTCTGCTCGCCCGAGTCGTTTCGTGCTCGTTAAAGCAAAGGTTCTGCTCGACGCGGTGTCAGTTTTCCCCGTCCGGGTGTGTTGTATTGTATTATTATTTCCTTAAACGTTGTTTTGTAGAACGAGCCGCCTCGACAGCTCCAACCGAACGGGGCGAACTAGTGGGTTTCATCTTTCCGTTTGTGAGAGAGTTGTCTTGCGGACCTTGTGGGCTTTGAAATTGCATTCAAATAAAAAAAACGACGATAATCTGCACGTACCTGCGTTTGTAATGCGACTACACCGGTCAGTATTATGTCATAATGTGCCAGCTAACCAGCTCGAGTGTTCACAACGCGTTTCGCAAGCGATTTGTCGCTCAGATCAGCTGACACATTCTGATAAGTCACACAGTGCAAGCGATTAAAGCACATTGAGGGTCACGCACGTATGAATTAGGTCATAAAACGATCGATACGAGGGTTCAAGATTGCTCTTTTCTTTAACGAGCTCAACCTTAATGACCCAACTTAGCTTATTAATTAGAGTATACAACGAAATCAGTAATGAACAATGATTATTACTACCTCTTGCCTTAAGAAGGTACTCCATTGCTCTATAGCTTATAAGTGTCACTATAGAGTGATGTATTCCTAACAATGCATTAATGTCACCATAAAATATTCGCCTTTTTTCAGTCTAGTTGTTTTAGTTTGAACTTCTGATCAAAGAGAATACTACAATGGAAAAAACAAATGTCCGTCTGACGGCGAAATGTCTAACCGTGCAAATAGACGTAGCGCGAAATTTCTCGCGAGAAATTTCTCGCTGTCATTCGATGAATTCCGATGTTTTTTCGATGTAAAGTACATACATAAAAAACGGATCTCGTTGTCATCGCAAACATAGAAATAGCTCAATTTCTATGTGTTGCTCAAGCTGTCTTTCGTCTCTAAATGCAAACAAAACATTGTGGTGAAGACATTTACCACAATTTTATTTTTATTTTTTTTTTATTTATTTATAAACCACAATTTTAGTTGTTGTGAATTTACAAAATATTAAATATATTAATAGGCTTAATTTATTTTATGGCTCAGCAATAAAAAATGCAACAATAGAAAAATCTCGCGAGAAAAGTAGCTCTGTTTGCTAAATTGAGCTACTTTTCTCGCGAGAAATTTCTCGCTGTCATTCGATGAATTCCGATGTTTTTTCGATGTAAAGTACATACATAAAAAACGGGTCTCGTTGTCATCGCAAACATAGAAATAGCTCAATTTCTATGTGTTGCTCAAGCTGTCTTTCGTCTCTAAATGCAAACAAAACATTGTGGTGAAGACATTTACCACAATTTTAGTTGTTGTGAATTTACAAAATATTAAATATGTTAATATGGTTAATTTATTTTAGGGTTCAGCAATAAAAAATGCAAAAATAGAAAAATCTTGCGAGAAAAGTACCTCTGTTTGCTAAATTGAGCTACTTTTGAGAAATTTCTCGCGAGAAATTTCGCGCTACGTCTATTTGCACGGTAAGGCTTTACTGAAGATGCAATTTGCTTCGCTTCATCAAAGAAAAGTCGTCGCAAAGTTATTACGAAGAGATAATTACCGAATTCTAGGCCGTTTGCATGGTGAGTGGAGGCGGTAGGTAGACTAGACTGAGCCGAGAGTTCGACAGATGGCGTTGAATCTTCAGCCGGCATCTACCAATGGCGCTGTTGGCGCCAGTTTGACGAAATTGAATTTGGCTCGTTCGAGATATAAGCGTATTAAGCACTGAGAGACAAACAAGTAATGGGCAAAAATTGGCCACACTGAAGATTCAAATTAATCCCGAGGTTAACATTTCACTAAAGTTATTTAAGAAACAAAACAACATAAAATTGAAAACATTAATTTCAAACATATGGAACTACAACTCGAAAAACGATTAAAAAGACAAGAAGTATGTAATTAAAAACTGGTGATACCGGGCAATGTAAGGTTCAATATGTTTAAAATGTGGTGGAAAATAAAGGAAAAAGTGTTGAGCTTGTTTAAAACATTTTTTTTACCATTTTTCTCCTATTGGTTTGTACTTTTTTATAACTGCAACGTGTTTTTCATGTTCAAATATGTGTTACCACAATTTTCCGGTAATCCATTTGAGGTACATTTCTTTTAGTCAATGTTGTATCAATTTTTTCATGTTCAAATATGTGTTACCACAATTTTCCGGTAATCCATTTGAGGTACATTTCTTTTAGTCAATGTTGTATCAATTTCTTCAACGTCCTTTCTTAAATAAAAAAGTATGATTAATCATAAGCTTCACTGTTTGGGATCTTTCTCATTGTAAAAATCTGCACAAACTCGTAGTCGAAGTCGGCAGCTTGTGTGGAACTATCTGCGTTTCATGGCCAGTACTCATTTCCTCATTTGTGTAAGGCAATTCGACGGATTTTATAGGTTTTGATTCGAGTTCCAAAAGGATCTGCCCGTTTATTTAGTGAGCTTCATGCAGTACTATGTTGACGAATCCCTAATAACGCAGGGAATAAAGTAGCTATCATTAAACCAGTCAAACTCCCAGCTACAACCTTCTTGAATAATCCAACGAGTTAAGCTTACCTTCCGAAACGATTGATTCCTAGCTAAGCTGTTGAGTAGCAGCGCTCCGGCCGCCCTGTGCCCGACTGGCCGCAGGGCATCGGCCCTTGCGAACAACAGCTGGCTGCCGAGCAGGGACGCCCCGTTAGTGGCCACTTTCGGTGCTGCCATCCTTTGCTCGTCCTTTTCGTTGGGCAAGGCAGGTGTGCGCGCTCGTCGAAAAACGGTCGGACCGACGAAAAAAAAGACAAAACTCACACAAACAGGGGGCGAAACTCTCGCAAACTCGGAACCGAGATCGTGAAAAGTGTTGCGCTTTGAACACAGCACCAAAAAAACGAAACAGAAAACACTTTCTAAAACAATGCTTTAAAAATCAACCCCGCAGAAGGAACAAGCAAAAAATACACTTTAAAAACAAATCAAAACACGCACACCCGGGCTGGGGTTTGCAGGGGGGCACTCGTACACACTAGCGCACAAAACCAACGCACACACACACACACGCACACTTGCAAAATGATGCACTTGCTACTATTTGCACACTGCTTCCGGAGTTACACCAGGCGTACGCGACGAACACACGGGGTTAGCTTTGAATGGAAGGAGATAAAACATGTAAGAAGACCTGCTTGATATAAACAACAAACAACACTTGTTTTGCTCTGCTCTCTTGCTCTCTCGCTCTAGCGCATCCTCGCTATGCAACCCGGGAAATCACATCATCGCAGCAGCTCGTGGGTTTTGGGGTTTGCTGGCCCCCCTTCCGGCTGCGAATTAGCACAGTAGTGGTAACAATATTCACACACACACACACACTCGCACGAACACACATTCGTGATCGAAGCATTACCGCCCGGATAGAATCTTTCCATAGCATACACTTTTTTATGGCAAGAATTAAAATTTTCAACAAAGACACTCAAATTGCACACATTTCTCAAACACTCTGCCGCGATTCTGTCGTATCTCTCGCACGCAGGTGAAGCTCCAGGCTACGGTGGGGTGGGGTTCTGTTGAGCGAGAACTTGTTTCTAGCCGGCATTTTTTTTTTGTTTCATTTCCTTCTTGTCGCAGAGACAACCCGGGGACAGACAGAAATTCCTCCGTGGTTCGCCTTCAGCGGCAGACGGAGCACGGACACATCGACAACGCCACTCCAATCACTTCGAGCATTTTATTTTTGGGGCCTGATGATGATCTCGCGCCCTTCTTCAGCGATTGCAGCAGCCCCCCACACACACACGGACACAAAAACTGAACGCCAACCGAAAAACCGGTCCGGGAGCCATGCCTCCAAATCGCGAACGCGCTTTTGAGCTAACGGGAGATGTAGGTGTTTTTTTCTTATGTGACTTCTGCTGGTCGCCGATAGACAACCTCGAAGACCTTCTGCGTGGACAACATGGTTCACAGCGGATCCGTTTCGGTCGCACACTAACACCGCTGCGAAAAAGCCAACTTCTCGGGCGCTAGAATGAAATCAGCTCTGAGTCACCTGCTTCGATAGAACGATATTAACGGACAGCCACCACGGGCAAGGGTCACACATTCCGGCACAGCACCAGTCGGACCGGCTTTTTTCTTTGTCGCCGCCGTCGTCGTCGTTGCCCGGGCAAAGGAGTGGTTGCGCTGAAGAAGATTCGCTCCACCGTGGTGCTCCCAAGAGCGGGCGCGATGTGCTTCGGCGATGGATGCTGCCAGAACCTTGACGGGTATCCACTGTAGCAGAGAACGTTGTTGCGCGAGAACGTGAGCCAGAACAATAACACATCACACCTTCAATGCTGCGCACGCCCGCTTTTTACAGTAAAAATATGACTCACACCGGAATATGTTGCACAAAACCAACCACCCGACGAGAAACAACACCACGAGGAGCGAGCGCGCACACACACACAAACGGTCTTCTTCGATTTTTTGACAAAACAACACAAAAACAACAACAAAACCAAAGTCAGTATTGAGACCACCCCCTTGGCGAGATCGGGCCAATCGCAGCTGATTAACAGCTGAGTTGTCACATGTTAATAAGCCACTTTGACGTCTGCTTTTTGAAATGGCCGTTGCATTATTGGTTTGAGTTCGAAAATTTCGAATTTAATAATTTCTGAACACACATGCTGTTATACGTTTTCAACTTGAATTGAACGTTTATTTTTACCTCCAATGAACTGCTTACTTTTGTGCTTTCTACGTTTCTATCTTGTCAGGCTGTAATGAAAATGTTTAAAGTATGAGCAAATTGAATTCTTTTCAGAAAATATCATAAGCATATGGTATTGTAATTTAAAAAAAAACAATACACACCTTGTCCAAAAAAAATATAAAAAAAAATTCTTTCCTGGTTGGTAGACTTCCTGTAAATGAAATATTAAAAAAACAAGGTAAATGGAATATCTAAAGATTGGTGAGAATAACGACTCACTATTTTGTGATTGTAATAAATGTGAATCTGTTGCCAATTGTTAAAGCATCAGTAAATTGTGGCCATAATCGACCGGAAAAACTGTGCGATTAAATTTTGCTGCTCGAGCAGCCTTATTAAGCTCCAAGGGAAGGAAGTGGTTGAAACGAGGGGAAACTTTGAAAAATTAGCGGGTTTCGTCATTTGGGCGCTATCGAATCAGGTTGTCACAAATTCGAGCAGTCTCGAGCACTTTATCCAGCTTCCACTGTGCCCAAGTGGGTGGGCTCGTAAGTTACCGCAGAGCGGGGGACAGCGAGGGAGCGAGATGAATTCGTCTGGGGGAAACAGGGAAATTGGAAAGTTAGAGATAAATATGTCCTCTATATGCTATAGTTCTTGTGGAGATTGTTACTCATCTGTTGTAGTTTGTTGAATGGAGTATAACGCCTGCGCCAGTGTGAACAGCGTAAGGCAAATGAAGTTCAATGGAGCCTTCCGGCGAGCATTCCAGCAGCACGCCATCGAGATCAGCGTCATAATCATGGCGCCAAGCGCAATCCAAAACATATCCGGCCGACACCGCAGCCATAGCTTCGTCGGCTGGGGCCACATGTACAGCGAAATGGCACCGAATGTGAACAACTGTTGGAGCTGAAAGTTTGGAAAGAGCATCGTTAGTTTCGACTCGCGATGATGATGACTGGCCCTCACTTTCCTATCCATACCGTGAGAATGAAGTGCACCTTGCGTATGAATCCAAGCCGGACGGACTGGTCATTGAATTTGAAACCAGACGTAATCGGTGGCGGCAGTACGACTCCGAGCTGCTGAGGGTTGCCGTCGGGTTGTTGCGGTGGACAACTCGGCAGCAGTGGATACAGACCAGCGTAGTAGAGCTGATTAGAGACTAGCGTAGAAGAAGGTGGTCATGCCCGAGCACGAAAGAAACAAATACAATCACAACTATCAAAAAGCAATTTGGCACTACCGTCGAGAACAAACACACCTTAGGGACCAACAGTTTAACGATCAATCCCATGGACGGAAGAGAGAAAGGACTTCAATATGTGTTTGATCACTTTGAAATACTTCACATGCTAATCCACGGAAATCCGCATTGGCCAGTGGAAAGTTTGATCGAGTATACAGCTGGTGCGTTTTGCATGCTTACCTTGCATTTTCTCTGCTTCACGAGCGATTCTTCACCACACAGATAAAAACTAGATCGAACTAGATATCTGTTACGAATTCTTCGAACACCAAATAAGAGCAGGTAAAACCCGAAAACAGTTTGACTATTACCAATTGTAGCTAAGTGTGACAGATTATTTTCATTGCTGCCTAGAACCGACAGTGTGATGGAAGCTGCTATAGTTGCGATACAGTCAAAATATGATGATTAAGAGACTAAAATTGGTGACGCAAAAGTTTGTGACTCAGAGACAAAGAGGTGATCTTGAACTCGTTCGTAAACAAAATCCAAAATGTGAATAATGCGATAATGTGAACATTTGTTATGTACATCAGATGGTCCAGGCTAGCTCACAATTGAGAATATTGTATGCTTCGAACAAAATATACCTATCAACTTTTTTTTAATACAACGAGTTTACGATCGTAGCATCAGTACGAAGCATTAAAGTTAGGTCTATATATTTTAAGACCATTTTTTCAATATTTGAAAAAAAAATATAACTGCGCATACGATACGTTACAACAGATAATGATGTCAAGGTTTGAATCAATGCAAGGATAACTCATTACAATCAGCTTACCTCCTCCCAATTAAACATGTCGGTCGTAACGGCGAGCAGGAACGCCTGCGCCAGTGTGAACAGCGTATGGGCTGCTTGCGTCAGGAGAATGACTCGGGACAACCGAATTCCTTTCATGCCATTCACAGGGACAAAGGAGAGGGCTTATAAATTTGCCTATGGGTTGACATTGACTTCTTTTTCTGATGATGCAAAGCGAGACTGTAGGTTTGGTTATGTGCTAATCTCTATGTAATTGCCACATTTTATTCGATCCTTTTCGTCTGAAAGAACACGTGGAACCGTATTGCCACAGACATAAACATTCAATTGCATAACCAAGTAAAACTGGGGTTTTTGGAACGACTGTGCAATATGTGCGGTATGTGCGTGTGCACTTTTCATCATAATTATGCCTTATCATTTACTTGAAGGCGCAGAATACCCTCAACGGGACGACGTGGAAAATGTTCAGGTTCAACGCGGCAAAGACATACTGTTCCGGGTCGATCGCGAACTTGTGTCTGCCACTGAGCATCAGCTGCGTATCGTACACCAGCAAGACCGAGTAGATCAGCGCAACGGTCACCGCGCACACCAGCGGGATCGTTTTGTCCGGGAAGAGGATGGCTGCTACCGCGAACAGTATCAGGCTCAGCACGGTGGCGAAGAGGATACCGCCCATCGCGGTAAAGTCCCATTTCGTCTGGAAGGTGAACAGTGTCAACCAGAAAGAGACGGCCATTGCTATACCGACCGCTAGCACCACCTGTGTGATAATGGTACAGAGAAGAGAAGAAAGACGAGTGATTAAAGCACAATTATGTGAAGTACTTGCGTCATGAGAAACCATATACGATGCAAGGTAAACTAGATCGAACTAGATATCTGTTACGAATTCTTCGAACACCAAATAAGAGCAGGTAAAACCCGAAAACAGTTTGACTATTACCAATTGTAGCTAAGTGTGACAGATTATTTTCATTGCTGCCTAGAACCGACAGTGTGATGGAAGCTGCTATAGTTGCGATACAGTCAAAATATGATGATTAAGAGACTAAAATTGGTGACGCAAAAGTTTGTGACTCAGAGACAAAGAGGTGATCTTGAACTCGTTCGTAAACAAAATCCAAAATGTGAATAATGCGATAATGTGAACATTTGTTATGTACATCAGATGGTCCAGGCTAGCTCACAATTGAGAATATTGTATGCTTCGAACAAAATATACCTATCAACTTTTTTTTAATACAACGAGTTTACGATCGTAGCATCAGTACGAAGCATTAAAGTTAGGTCTATATATTTTAAGACCATTTTTTCAATATTTGAAAAAAAAATCAATTATAGCAGTTTCTAGCAGAATTCCTCATTCCCAGCATCCCCTGCGAAAGAGTACCACCTGAATGCCCAGTTGCAACCGAACCGAACCCTGAAACCGAAACTGAGACGATGTAACGTTTTCAGGCACTGTTAGTCCAGGCTCGCCAGGTTCCTATGGGCTGCTTGCGTCAGGAGAATGACTCGGGACAACCGAATTCCTTTCATGCCATTCACAGGGACAAAGGAGAGGGCTTAATCGAGTATACAGCTGGTGCGTTTTGCATGCTTACCTTGCATTTTCTCTGCTTCACGAGCGATTCTTCACCACACAGATAAAGGACAACGATGAGATTGAAAAAAGTACTCTTCTCCAAGCAAATGAAACAAGCACTTTGCGTGAATACTGTTACAAGCGTCAATCGTGAATGAGCTTGGCAGGCTAACATCGAACCACTCCGCGACATTACATACGAGCGGTAACGAAGAAAACTAAACTTAACTATAACTATATGATCGATTCCCTAAACTATTCGCTCAGCATGTGAGTCATGCATCAACTGCTAGACGGCTGCTGTTTCCAGCCTTGATGAGCAAAATATAAGTAACTTTTCGCCGACGGTTTTGGGACGAGCAATATGCATACAGTAATACTTTATCAGCATGTACCGTCGAAAGTGGGTGGCAATAGGGTAAGTGTAGGCGAAGTGCTGTTATTCTATCACCAATTGCTGTGACATCATCAAAAAATTATAAATAAAAAAAATATCCTAATTAGCTGTCCCTAAATAATAAACTCATACTTAGTATCTGGAATTCGCTTAACTTTGGAGAAATTTCACAATTTCTGAGTGTGTATTTCTCGAATTATCACAATATTTCCTACGAAACAATCATTTTTAGCTTCAATTTATATTCGAATCAGAGCACAAAATCGATACCAAATGACTTCAAGAATTCGTATAAGCCTTCTGTTCGCTCAAACCTCACAGAATGTGATAGTTTAGTGGCATTAATTAATTATTTTATCGACATGAAATTCATCAAAATGCATTTCTTTTGGTATGTTTCGGATGATATCAAATATTCCTCAAAAACATTATTTTCTGTGTGTCCTTTTTCCTAAGCGTAAACGGTTTCCACAAATGTTTTTGTCTGATGATATGCTTGACCAGATGATATACAAATAGCAAAACAACTGGAGAAATCGTTATTAATTTCGTAATTATTGTTCAAATTAGAACATTTAAAGAGGAAAATGGGAAGAACATGAATAATGGTTTAATTTCTCAAATTTAAATTCCAACGGTTTTTTCAAATCTTTCTCACTTCTCACTTTAGTGAGCACTTTCTTCTCACTTTTTCGGAATTCGAGCGGTATTCGAGTACGCAAACTGCTCGAATAATCGAAACGAATGAAAGTTTTCGAGTATTTTTTTGTACTGCTTGACTGAAACATTTCATTCAAATTCAATAATTAAATTTAAACATAGCAGTCAAAATAGCCGGTGTTGGCCGACAAAAAGTGAAGCAGATTTGCTTTGATTGTGATGATTGAATCGTTTAACATTTTCTGAAACGATTCGAGAAGATTTCGATAAATATGCGAAACACCTTACACATTTATTTTTCATTACAGTCAGCTGCATTTTTCCGTGATCCAAAAATCCATAATTTTGATTGGAAGGAAGATTTAAGACGATTCCTCCATTAATTTAAAGAAAAACTCATAAAGTTTAAACATGCATCATAATATCTTTACAGATTGGCTTACGTAATTTCAACACACTAAATGTGGGAAACGTTTCTTTCAAAACTGTACAGTCAGCGTTAAAACAATTCGAAACGAATCTTTAATTCGCAGTGTTGTCGCAATGCCACGCGCGCATGGAATTACGACAGCAGTTTTATCTTGCGTGATTTTTATCTCCATCCGCACAATACGCCCGTTGCACAAGCCGTCAAAGCTACCCGAAGCTCTGTCTTAGTGACTAAATGTTAAAATATCGAGCGTGTTGTAGCTAGCAGTGTGCTTTAAATTAAAACCTTTGTTAAACAAATAGTAGACGCCCTCCTTGCTTTCTTCCTGCATGTTATACTTAACGAGTGGAGTGGAGAACGAATAAGGGGGGAAAACAGGTGAAAACAATAATATCACTTACATGGGTATGGCTGGATGGTGTTGCATCCGTCGTTCGATCTGCCGGCAAACATTCTCGTACACAGCTGGAGGAAATGGCATTCGGCTTCTACAGCGTCTATAAGGCATTAATAAAGCTTGGAGCGCTAATCGGGGGTAAAGCGAAACGGTCACCGAACACCACCGCGGGGTAGTTCTGCTGATGGCGAATTCATTACATCTTTCTGACCTTTTTTGTGTTTTGTTTTGCTCTTGCCACCCACATGCCAGCTATATTTACACGTCAACATAATGCGTCCCCGAGCGGCGGCTTGTGACTAACACTCTGAGTTGTTACCTTCTAGCTGCGATTGCGAGTGGTTAGTGTGACGCATTAACCTATTCCTAGCGGCCGAAAGCATTGCATCCCATTTGCTGGTAGATCCAAGCACTTCATTTGATCCTATCTAGTACTTTACACATGGTGCCACACTGGTGCACGCACTGGCCCTTCCTGTCGCTCTTCTTACGCGATAAATTTCAATACTTGCAATTATTGTATTTCACATCACGAAACAGTGTGTGCCGGACTGGAACGAGTATCGTTCCAATCATGCGTATTAACTTGAATCTCGCGATGGTAAAAGCTCTCTGCTTCTCTTGCTCTGTAATCATCTCTTTTAGACTGCCTATAGAATGGATGCTCTTCCAGTTGCGCTTCGTTTTTCTAAGCTGCCGATCAAAATAAAAATATAATTATAACAGGTCGGAGACCCAATCTTGTCCACAGACAGGGGGAAAAGATAAACGCTCGTTCCCACCATGCCTACACTTGCATTTTCTAAATACCTCTTCGCGTTCCTAGCGTTTGTTTCTTTGTTTATCTCGATATGTTCGTAATTTGCTTTCGGATTTCGATTTGTGGATTTATTTTTTGTCACTTTCATTTTTTTTGGTATGATTTTTTGTATGCCCTAAATCTCGCGTCCTTGCCCCTCAGAACCCAATGCAATTGATAGTTCATAATTGATGCGCCAGTATAGCCATTCTCCTGTTACGCTAAGGTGAGAGCGTGCTTTTTATGTCGTAAAATGAAGAATGCATTAAGTACCGGTGTGCTAATCACGAAAACGAAATGAAACGCATCGTACCCGATCGCCGAATGCAGTGTGGTGGTAAGTACTGGCGACGTTTGTTTGTGTTTTTTTTTCTGTGTGTCCTTTTTCCTAAGCGTAAACGGTTTCCACAAATGTTTTTGTCTGATGATATGCTTGACCAGATGATATACAAATAGCAAAACAACTGGAGAAATCGTTATTAATTTCGTAATTATTGTTCAAATTAGAACATTTAAAGAGGAAAATGGGAAGAACATGAATAATGGTTTAATTTCTCAAATTTAAATTCCAACGGTTTTTTCAAATCTTTCTCACTTCTCACTTTAGTGAGCACTTTCTTCTCACTTTTTCGGAATTCGAGCGGTATTCGAGTACGCAAACTGCTCGAATAATCGAAACGAATGAAAGTTTTCGAGTATTTTTTTGTACTGCTTGACTGAAACATTTCATTCAAATTCAATAATTAAATTTAAACATAGCAGTCAAAATAGCCGGTGTTGGCCGACAAAAAGTGAAGCAGATTTGCTTTGATTGTGATGATTGAATCGTTTAACATTTTCTGAAACGATTCGAGAAGATTTCGATAAATATGCGAAACACCTTACACATTTATTTTTCATTACAGTCAGCTGCATTTTTCCGTGATCCAAAAATCCATAATTTTGATTGGAAGGAAGATTTAAGACGATTCCTCCATTAATTTAAAGAAAAACTCATAAAGTTTAAACATGCATCATAATATCTTTACAGATTGGCTTACGTAATTTCAACACACTAAATGTGGGAAACGTTTCTTTCAAAACTGTACAGTCAGCGTTAAAACAATTCGAAACGAATCTTTAATTCGCAGTGTTGTCGCAATGCCACGCGCGCATGGAATTACGACAGCAGTTTTATTTCAAGTCAACCGGACTTGAGCTCTGTGATAATTTATATCGATCGATCGTGCATCTTCTCCCATCGCTCTTTCGACTTATTACTCGAGGTTGCAATGCCCAAATTTGGAGCGCTAATCGGGGGTAAAGCGAAACGGTCACCGAACACCACCGCGGGGTAGTTCTGCTGATGGCGAATTCATTACATCGATCTGCCGGCAAACATTCTCGTACACAGCTGGAGGAAATGGCATTCGGCTTCTACAGCGTCTATAAGGCATTAATAAAGCGTTGATTGTAGTGTAGATTGCATACTTTTAGACGAAAGTGTGTCTAAAGTATGAAACATTTACACAATAAACGCTTTATAAACGCACGATTTAACGATTTCCCTGTTCAGACTGTTTACGCATCGTATTTCGCCTGCTTCGAAGATTTTAAGCAGCAAATACGATGATGTTGCTTCGAACGAACCAACTCACGATTTTTTTGCACCATCCGGAAAAAATCGTTTTGAGGTATTTTTCTTAAGACGATACTTTTCTTTCTTACGATAGATCATGAACCTAACGGGGAGGGGATTGTCAAAATTAAACATTAGCTCTATCTTCCCCCTACCAATTAAGCAATCGGTACGGGTGTGCGTCGTAAATGGGATAGAGCCTAACTAAATGTACACGCACGCGCTGCATACTAACCGACGGAACTGAGGTAATACTAGACATAATATGATACATCTTCCTCCCATCACAGCGGTTTGGGGACATATAGATAGTGGGAAATAGCTGACTGACTAACCGACTGGCTAACGCTTTACACTGCTTCTCTTATGCTTAAAATATGATCCAATTAGCGCATCTCGTTTTCGACTGTAATATGC
>KZ068663.1:59650-79209 GCA_002091845.1 Anopheles cracens | reverse complement strand
CAAGCAAATACTCAAGCGAAGTTGCATAGAGCGTGGAAAACATGTTCATCATCTTTATGCAAGATATTCTTCAATTATTGTTAATAGCCTCAAGAGGGAGCATCGATTCTTCATCAGTTCCAAAACTCATTTCGTATCCAAACCTAGTCGAACCTAGTCTGACACGAAACTGTACGAGCAGTGTCTAATGAGAGACGCTTCCCTGGGACCTGCCGCACTTCGGGTGCGGGTTGTGTCATCTTATCAATGTTTGAAAAATGATCCTAATTGCAGTACTGATCCGGCTTTTGCTCGTTCCGCCCGTTCCAGAAAAGCCCGTACAGTAGTATCTCCGGCTGCAGCAATTTCCATGCGGGATAGCTTCATCTTCAAGCGCAGGGAAAAAGGGGAACAAAACGAAAAAAAACAAGTGCAGCCTCTGCAGAGGATCATTTGCAGCTTAAGCATTTTGCAAAACCCCGGATTACCAGCACCTCAATCGGGCAAGGGTCTGCCGCGCATCGGAATCGGATGTTGCGGTCGCCCCTTCCGGTGCACCGAGAGCACGGAAGTTCGACCACGGGAATGGCAGCGGCTAGTGAACTCCGACGTCCGAGAGCGCACACTATTGAGTGGCAACAACGGTCATTTGTTCGTAGTTTATTTTTTTCCCCCTGTTTTGTTTGGCAACTGCTAGGGATACACCGAAACGCTCGGGAGTGCCGCAGAACCGGGCCCGGGAGAAATTATACGGCTGTTGGTTTTGAAAACAATCCCCACTGTGTTTAGTTGAAACAAATTTCCTAAATGGAATTTGCCTCGCCAAATGGCACACAGGGGGTCGTGTGTGTGTTCGGCAATCGGTACCGGGAAGAAGCTCGGAAGTCGGAAGCCGGAAGTAAATTACTGGCATTGTTGGACGCTTGGAATGGTCGGAAAACGGAACTGCATTGCTCAGTGGTCAGCATCCTCTGTCCGTGTGCCCCGGACAGGCCTGCCGCGTCATGTCATGGGCCTCCTCCCTTCAAGCCGGCCGCTTTTACCGGAACATGTCCTGCAATGTCCAGTGGGCGAATTTGGGGTTAGGCTGGATGCTAACAAAACCGGGCGTGTGCGCTGCAGGGATCTCGGTGTTTGAATTCGGGTCAGCCCTATTCGGTTTGGTGGCCTCCGGGGTCGCACCTTCTGCATAGACGGGCCCGAATGCGAACGAACCTCAAGACAAACTTCACCGAGCTGGGACGGGGCGAGGTGGTGGGGGTGTGCGACGACCGTCCACAAACAATGCGGAAGAGGGCCGAAAACGCAATCAACTCCACTGCGTAAACATGCCCTCGAGAATCTTCGGTACACGGCCACGGTAACGGTGTAATACGCCCGGTGAGACCACCTTCGGATCAGTACCGAAGCGCACTCGACGCGCACCAGAGGGAACGGTGCGTGTACGGTCGTGCGCCAAGTGCGTGTGGAAAAACACACAGCTGCAGCTGCAACAACTCTCGTCGGCTCGTTTGCACTCGCCGGCCTATTTGAAGGACTGTAAATTCATTAGGTGGCTTCATCGGATGGCTACGTCTGTTAAAATTGCACACTTAAGGATAATAGCTGGAACAGGGCTCTGAGCTGGGCCTGAGCTGTGATCATCGGATGGCTACGTCTGTTAAAATTGCACACTTAAGGATAATAGCTGGAACAGGGCTCTGAGCTGGGCCTGAGCTGTGAGGTAATGTAAGCATCGTGCCAAAAGCAAATGGCTTAATTTAATGGCTTTTGTCGACGAGCGGAGTCGATTGGGTAGATTAAGAAACGCACTGTGCGAATTGAAAGCGCACGTGGTAACTATTTTTACGACGGCGTTGAAAACGAATCCCTTGAGCAATTGAGGATGTTGCGCAAACTGTCACTTGGGTCAGACGAACATTGAAGAAAAAAACCTTCTTTACTTACTTGATGCGATTGTGTACGAGCAGCTCGGTGATGCTTTTGCCCAGCTGCGTGTAGGTCGTCTCGACGAAAACCAGCACCTTCGGGTCGATGCGCAGCCGGGCCTCGGATCGGTGGTCCGGCGCTAGCGCACCATCGATTGCGGTTTTCCCGTTCAGCATCCGGCAGTGGATCTGTGGCGCCGGTGGCCGTGCATCACGGTGCATAAGACTGGTGGTGGGTGGAGAAGAAGAAGCGGAGAAAAAAAACGTATTAAAATCGACTCAGTGAACAACAACAGCTCCCGAATAGCTGGTGGTGGTGGTGGCGGTTAGTTCGAACCGGGAGCATCATCGTGTTTCCCACGAACTGAGAGGGACATAAATGATTCCCCCAGACCCTCTTTCCCACTGGTTCTCCTTCGCTCCCATCCGTACGCGACATAAGACCTGCGCTAGTGGATCGACACGAACAAACAACGTTGCAGTAATCGCTTTTGTGGTCAAGAGGATAAAGTTTGTCACAAACAAATCGACGCTTGTTTGTGCTCTTCGTGCACGGACGTTTTGGTGACAGCAGGGCAGGGCACGGACTGTCCGGATCCTGTTCGGGATGGCGCTACACATTCTCCTAAAAGTGTCCACCACGCGGACCACTGGGACTTCACAATCGTTCCATACACACACACACACGCTTCTTCCATTCGTTTCCATTTGCGTACACTGCTCACAAGCACTTTCCCACCTGGCACTTGGGGGCTGGTGTTCTGGCGCTAGAGTATAATTTTGTTACAGCACAGTTTAGTGGGTTTAGCGGGTTTAGTGGTTCGATAATTAATTGGCACTGGTCATGGTCGCACAGGAGAGTGAGAGGTAGATCCGCATCGATTGGATTGATACAGTGTGTAGATATGCATATGGGGGGTAACGGACCGTTTTTTTTTGGCTGCGCTTTGTTTTGCGAACGGAAGTAGTTGCATACACCTGGCCACCGTTCGGAACGATAGAGAACAGTTGAAGTGTAATTATAGAATCAATCGATAGATAGGATTGGGATGATTTGCCATCAATTAACAAGTTAACGAATGGAGCAGATTATACTGCAACAGCTAAAGCAATAGCAAAGCATACTTTTAGGCGTTTTTTTTTGCTACGTCAGTTCAAAAGTATGCAATATGTACGACGGTACGGTTTGTGTACACACTATTAATGCTTTATTTATCAAGTTTTGATAGTGCTTACCGACTGGGTTGGTATTCATTTTATCAACTTTTTTGGGTATTGTATTGAGTATTAAAACAATCAAATGAGAGTGCTGGAGTGCTTTTTTGCACTACCAATTAGCGAATGCGTACTAATGTTTTTAAAAGAAATGCACTAGTAGTTATTTTGTATCCAGTACAATAAACTGTCCCTTGTTGAATCCTCTTCCTAATATAACATTATGCAAAAAATCAATATTGGTACGACATTCATCAGAGGAAATGTTTATCAGCATAAAAAAGCATTTTTTTTTCGTTTGTTTTGTACAGTACTTATTTTTCAACATAGTAGTAAACTCATAATGTGCCCAAATGTTCAAAATGTGTATAAAAAATATTCATAAGAACATAACAAACCTGTCATTATATTTCATACGCCCGTAGCCCACATCATACTTGCTGGACAAAAACGTACCGTCATACGATTAATAACTTAATATGGACAATTACTTTTTATCGATATAGACATCAGTATCGTAAATCACACACAGAATCCTTTCCGGGCCGTCGGTTCGGGGAGAAGTGAAAGAATCGTGTCCCGAAATGATCGTACCAACACCGACAACAACGTCGGCCCGGAACGAAAGCAAATCATTACCATCAGCATAATAACGGCCGTTATTACTATGTAGCGTTTACGTTTGACGATTACGGCACCGGTAATTTACAGCGAAACTTTCCGTGGTCATTAAGTATCGATTAGTACACGCAGCTGGACTGCGAAGGCGGAGATGGTTGACTAGCACCGAGATTCATAGAGTGAACTAAAACCATCGAAAAAAAAAACGTTCCGTAATTATTCTGCGTTATATCTCGCGCACTTTGACGGTTGCGAAAGCGTTAAAAAAACGTTAGGCATGGAAAAAATCTCCTCACCGTGGGCAAAGAAGTAACCACTTCCTCGGTGGAAAATATAATCAAAAATCTGATAAGACGTCAAGTGAACGAACAAGCTGGGCAGGACGAAGAGAGGATATGCAGTAACTGCACATCACTTTGGCCCAATTTGCAGGAATTGGCACGAGGCATCCTGCTGGCAGGGACGGCAAAATGGCTTCCACATCCACGCGCGGCATGGGAAAATTGCAGACAAATTCCTCACCAGAACGCTCGTCGTGCCTCGTGATTACCAAACCAGCGCCGCTGTGATGCACACAAGAAGCGCCACTCTGCGTGTGCTGCTGCGGTGGCGTTATGCAGTCGATGCTCTTTTCACTTCACGCAAATCGTACCAAGAAGGGCCTTCTTCGGTGCTACGAACGATGCTTCTGTCGGCCTTGCGCGGCAAGAAGCGCGCGCTTCCACCCTCTTAAGTGGTTGCGGTGTACGCCACGGAGGGCGCGCTGAGAAATTCTCCATTATAACGTAATTAATTTAAATTTATGCCTTATTCAGTGCAATAATAAGCAATTAGCGAAACCATCGACACTATCTTCCGGGCCCTCCATGCCGTCCCACAGACCGGATAGGGTCTCTCTTCGCAAAACGCTGCAAGAAAAGATAATTGCACTTTTCAGTCGTTTTTTTTTTTGTTGCTCTGCCTCTCCTATTTCAACGAAAATTCACCATCGCTTGTTGGATGCACTGCCCTCACGCCACTCGCAGAAATAGATCGCACAAATGGGACAAAAAAAATGCTGCACCGCCAACGGGAAGAACTGTCCTTGCATCCACATCCCATCTAGAAGGAAGTTGGAAAATGGAGCGAGAAAAAGATTTTCATCGATTTAATCTTGAAATGCAATTTTACCGATCGCATCCTTTGCCACGCCGTTCAGAATCGTATGAATTATGCACAGCACCTTTTCCCGGCTGCCACGGTACCGTCGATGTGCGTTAAAAATAAGACCGAAGCTGCCAGCAGAATCGAATGACACAATCAATCCGGCAAATGGAAAACGGAATTTGAATAGAGAACCGTCCGCACTCGTGGCCATCGCGGAAGAAAGTGGCAAGTGCAGTTTTTCCATCGGCGCAAGGAGCACGAAAACAAAACCAAACAAAAAAAAAGGCAATACATGCAAATCACTTTCCACTCGGAGGCAAAGACACGTGTAACAGCAGCGTTGGGAGATAATGAATGAGCTTCTTTAATTGAGGCGCACCGGTTTGCTGTACAGAACAATCTGTTTTTAATGACACAAACGTGCGAAACCAACAACCGGCAGCCCTGGATCGAAATGAAATGCACGTTCCCGGGCACAAACCGAGCTCGGGCCAAATGGAGCAAAACCAAACAAAATGATGCCGCTGGTAATTAAGAACACATAATGACCGGGGTATGTTGAACCGCAATAAACAACAGCACAAACGTTCTCTCCCGTTCCGAATTGGGCGTTCTTTTTTTCCACCCAGCCCGGAAGTATAACGTTATAAAAATAAAGGGTTTTTTGTTCTGTTGAATGTGTTGAAATTCAATAACAAAAACGTTATAAGAATAATGCATAGTGTGTGATACAAAAACGGACACGGAAAGGGGTGAAACGTACGAATAGCATATTTCTTATGTATCTTCATGCGAGCGCACTTTCACACAGATTCTCTCTAAAGCATCCGTTTACTAGAGACTAGAGATGACCATTAAAAGGAATGGAACTGTGTGAGTTTTTTCCCAAGCACAAGCTGATTTTTTGAAATTCTTTTCCAAAGCGATCGCTTTTTACACGCTCCAACAACCAAACACTGATATGGTACCCGCTGCCATTACAATAAACTGAGATTTTTTTTATACCGTGTCTCACCATCGAGCGTGTTGCTGCCGCCGCCGGCATCCTGCGGAATGAAGATCATTTATTGCTGCCCACATATCCCATCATCATCGTCATCACCGGGGAAGCGAAGCTCGATGAACTCGAGCAAATCCTTCCCCGAATTCCCGGTACTCTCCGAGAACTCCTCCACACGTGGGGACGTCGTGGCGCGGGTATCCCATAAGAACTTTTGCTAACTTTACCCGTCCGTGCAGCCGGGCTACATCCGTCCTAACCCCCATGTGCGCTCCCTCCGGTGGGGAGTTATGAATATTTTCCAGCACTTTTATGTTATTCCACCACCTTATCGGCAGCGCGCTTTTTCACCAGCTTCAGACCAGCGATGCCGAGCACTTTATGGAACGCTCGGGCTGACAGGGCTTGCGTCTCCCAATCTCAATCGTCTGCAACCCGTTTTCCGTTCCGAGCGTTGATTGAATATTTGTTCCACTTGAGAGCATTGTTTCTGGCGACGGTGGGAAATGTACGAAAGACTCACATAGTTGGAATAGTTGTCGGTCACTGTTTTCATCTACCACCCAATACTGAGTAGGGTTTCCTTTCATTTACAACGGTACAAGCGCTTTCCATAACGGTATTTAGTACGTAAGAGAGGCAGGGAAGTGTCTCCATACCCTTTCGCTGGGTTTTAGTAATTTTAATTTCAACAATGGCAAGTTTGAAACATTTCAGTCTACGTAAGAGAGGATCCTACGGCAGGGAAGTGTCTCCATACCCTTTCGCTGGGTTTTAGTAATTTTAATTTCAACAATGGCAAGTTTGAAACATTTCAGTCGTACCAATTACCGTGGATTAAGGAAATGGGAACAGCTACATAAACTTGAATACATCTGAATATAAAAACAAGTGACCCAAAATTTGAAAGCTCCAAAATTTAAAAAAAAGATGATAGAAAAGTTGATACATTTTAATTAGAAATGGTACACATACTATTACAGATGATATGTATTGATAATATGTACTATGCATATGTAAAGATGTACTGTATTATATGAAAAAGAAGATCCTGTCCTTTGTTCACATGTAACAAACGTAGCACATTGGTGCCCTTGGCATAATACTAAATATTAGGTCATATTATAACTAAACTAAGCGAGCCAGACAAGAAGAAGAAGATAACTAAACTATCCTATTTAGGTCGACTAAATATGACGACAAATAATCAATATTGTTTTCTTTGATTATTCGACTGTTTTAGAACGTCTGAGAGGAGAACAGCCTTTTCCAGTTGCAATATTGTTATTCTGTATAAACGGATGTAATCATGCCCATTCTAGTCGATGTATCCTTCCAGTTCCAGTAATAAATCATAAGAAATCTGATTGTTTTATGTAACTTTACGACATAAGAATGCAGTCTTTAAAAGTTATCGAAAAAGGGAGCATTTAAAGGCACCTTCCAGCGCATAAGCTACAAATAGCATGTGTTGGATTTTGAACATGCCTAAGGAAGAAAACATATTTATACTTCAGCTACATATTCAAAGGAATGTGTGCGTGAGTGTGTTTGAAATGGGTTCCAGAAGAAATAAAATGTTGCCCATATCGCAACGCCCAACAGGAAATAAACGCATGTCCAACACAGGCACGCACGATCCAAGTTACAGCCAAAACAAGACATAAAAATGCCACGGAAGAGACCCTCTTTCTCACTCTGTTCCTCTCTATCGGCGCTCCATTAAAATGTCACAACCCAGACCCGTCACAAAGCAACCACAACCCGCCGATTTCCTGCGTGAGCCAGATTCCAGTCACGTCCAGACTAAACCGCTTCAACTTTGGGGTTTAAATTTAGACAACCGTTGTGCGACTTTAAAGTAAAAACTGGAATCTGTGCCCAAAAAAACATGCCACTCGACCAGCTCTATTCAATCAGTGCTGAAAACGCAGCACAAACAAGCATGTCGAAATAAAACCAATGCACCCACCGACGCGGATGCCGATGAGGAGCTTCTTCAGGTGGGACGGAACGACAGGAAGCGGCATCCTAAATATTTCCGAGAAAATCCTCTTACCAGTTTGTGGAGCAGCCGCGGAGGAGTATACACATGCAGCTGTGCACAATCGAGTGTATCTCCTTTAAGTGCTACGGAATTGCTGCTCGGAAAAGGTATTTAAGCGCGCAGCGGCGGCACGACTACGAACTACAACACACCAACAGCGACCACACTCCGAATTTTCGCCGCAATGATGATGCTGCTTGTGCTATGCGGAAACGTTCTGCTGTGCTGTTTGTGCTGTTTTTTTGCACTCCTTTGCGTTGCCCGGTGCAATATCTTGTGAATCGAATCATGTGCACAGGTATGATCCGAGGATTTTCCACAAACGATAAAGAATGCGAGTGAAAAAGAAAAACAAAACGCGCAACCACTTCCAACTTCAAACGAACGAGCGAACTAGGATGGTCTTGGCAGGGCAGGAAGCGTCAAGATAGATATCCGGATCGACGTGTTCCTCGCCGAGGTGTGTCGGACCTGTGTCGGACCGGTGTCCGAAAAACCTCATCACGAGATTCATGACCGTTTGATGGAAGATGGTGCATGGCCTTTTTTTTTGTTTTTCCGTACCTCGGATATGAGGAAACGAATCTCGTTTGGATTGGATTCTACTCTGGCACCGATGGAACAAAAAGTCGTCGAGAACAAACCAAAGAACTGGCACGGGAAGATGATTTTCTCGAGATGGACGTAGCTACAACGCTGGCGAATGGAAATGCGGTCTTTCCCGTTCCGTTCCCGCGGCGTCCCGGGGCTGTGTTTCCTTCGGCACCGGGGGCAAGAGCAATGCAATGGGTATGCTGTTCGAGTCAAAAGTGCAATTTTAGTTCCTGTGGCGGGACCACCACTCCGGCGGCAGGAGTTTTCGGGCCAAACCCAACGTGATTTTCAATTTGCACTCGAGGGCGTGCGTCGCTCGTCTTCCTGAGTTTCGTTGCCGCGTTTTAACGCTCTGGATTTCAGGAATCTGTATACGCGTGAGTGTGTGTGTGTGTGTGGGTGTGTGACGGTGCAAAAGAATGATTTTTTTTTCTTCAGTTTGCTTCTCTACACCATTCCTGCCAGCGCAAACGAACCTTGCAGACGACTCTAGCCCTGACTCCGATTATTCAAAGTGAAGTGCCCGCTGCACTTTTGCCTTTTTGGGGGAGCAAAAGTCTTTCTTCTACATCAACAATTGCATATCCTCCGCTGCCGCCACAAGAGGTGCTCTCCGTCTCGGTGGACGGTCGGTAGATGTTTTTTCGTTGCTGCTGTTGCTAAGGTTCTCTTTTATCTTCCCCCAAACCCGATCCCGTTCGCGCTGTCTTCCGTTTTCATTTGACCGGAAGCGATAAAGCAACCACTGACGGAAAAGCAGTACACAAATTCTTCACCCAGCGTTCCATCCCGAGCCTTCCGATGTTCCGGGATGTTCGGGGAAGAGGAAAAGTTTTTATGTTGTTTTTTTTTTCGTGCTCTACTCCCACCCGCTCACCGACCATGCTGCGTTTTGCATGCTGTTGTGCTGGTTCACACACACACACACTCACGCGTATACAGATTCCTGAAATCCAGAGCGTTAAAACGCGGCAACGAAACTCAGGAAGACGAGCGACGCACGCCCTCGAGTGCAAATTGAAAATCACGTTGGGTTTGGCCCGAAAACTCCTGCCGCCGGAGTGGTGGTCCCGCCACAGGAACTAAAATTGCACTTTTGACTCGAACAGCATACCCATTGCATTGCTCTTGCCCCCGGTGCCGAAGGAAACACAGCCCCGGGACGCCGCGGGAACGGAACGGGAAAGACCGCATTTCCATTCGCCAGCGTTGTAGCTACGTCCATCTCGAGAAAATCATCTTCCCGTGCCAGTTCTTTGGTTTGTTCTCGACGACTTTTTGTTCCATCGGTGCCAGAGTAGAATCCAATCCAAACGAGATTCGTTTCCTCATATCCGAGGTACGGAAAAACAAAAAAAAAGGCCATGCACCATCTTCCATCAAACGGTCATGAATCTCGTGATGAGGTTTTTCGGACACCGGTCCGACACAGGTCCGACACACCTCGGCGAGGAACACGTCGATCCGGATATCTATCTTGACGCTTCCTGCCCTGCCAAGACCATCCTAGTTCGCTCGTTCGTTTGAAGTTGGAAGTGGTTGCGCGTTTTGTTTTTCTTTTTCACTCGCATTCTTTATCGTTTGTGGAAAATCCTCGGATCATACCTGTGCACATGATTCGATTCACAAGATATTGCACCGGGCAACGCAAAGGAGTGCAAAAAAACAGCACAAACAGCACAGCAGAACGTTTCCGCATAGCACAAGCAGCATCATCATTGCGGCGAAAATTCGGAGTGTGGTCGCTGTTGGTGTGTTGTAGTTCGTAGTCGTGCCGCCGCTGCGCGCTTAAATACCTTTTCCGAGCAGCAATTCCGTAGCACTTAAAGGAGATACACTCGATTGTGCACAGCTGCATGTGTATACTCCTCCGCGGCTGCTCCACAAACTGGTAAGAGGATTTTCTCGGAAATATTTAGGATGCCGCTTCCTGTCGTTCCGTCCCACCTGAAGAAGCTCCTCATCGGCATCCGCGTCGGTGGGTGCATTGGTTTTATTTCGACATGCTTGTTTGTGCTGCGTTTTCAGCACTGATTGAATAGAGCTGGTCGAGTGGCATGTTTTTTTGGGCACAGATTCCAGTTTTTACTTTAAAGTCGCACAACGGTTGTCTAAATTTAAACCCCAAAGTTGAAGCGGTTTAGTCTGGACGTGACTGGAATCTGGCTCACGCAGGAAATCGGCGGGTTGTGGTTGCTTTGTGACGGGTCTGGGTTGTGACATTTTAATGGAGCGCCGATAGAGAGGAACAGAGTGAGAAAGAGGGTCTCTTCCGTGGCATTTTTATGTCTTGTTTTGGCTGTAACTTGGATCGTGCGTGCCTGTGTTGGACATGCGTTTATTTCCTGTTGGGCGTTGCGATATGGGCAACATTTTATTTCTTCTGGAACCCATTTCAAACACACTCACGCACACATTCCTTTGAATATGTAGCTGAAGTATAAATATGTTTTCTTCCTTAGGCATGTTCAAAATCCAACACATGCTATTTGTAGCTTATGCGCTGGAAGGTGCCTTTAAATGCTCCCTTTTTCGATAACTTTTAAAGACTGCATTCTTATGTCGTAAAGTTACATAAAACAATCAGATTTCTTATGATTTATTACTGGAACTGGAAGGATACATCGACTAGAATGGGCATGATTACATCCGTTTATACAGAATAACAATATTGCAACTGGAAAAGGCTGTTCTCCTCTCAGACGTTCTAAAACAGTCGAATAATCAAAGAAAACAATATTGATTATTTGTCGTCATATTTAGTCGACCTAAATAGGATAGTTTAGTTATCTTCTTCTTCTTGTCTGGCTCGCTTAGTTTAGTTATAATATGACCTAATATTTAGTATTATGCCAAGGACACCAATGTGTTACGTTTGTTACATGTGAACAAAGGACAGGATCTTCTTTTTCATATAATACAGTACATCTTTACATATGCATAGTACATATTATCAATACATATCATCTGTAATAGTATGTGTACCATTTCTAATTAAAATGTATCAACTTTTCTATCATCTTTTTTTCAAATTTTGGAGCTTTCAAATTTTGGGTCACTTGTTTTTATATTCAGATGTATTCAAGTTTATGTAGCTGTTCCCATTTCCTTAATCCACGGTAATTGGTACGACTGAAATGTTTCAAACTTGCCATTGTTGAAATTAAAATTACTAAAACCCAGCGAAAGGGTATGGAGACACTTCCCTGCCGTAGGATCCTCTCTCTTTGCCTCCGAGTGGAAAGTGATTTGCATGTATTGCCTTTTTTTTTGTTTGGTTTTGTTTTCGTGCTCCTTGCGCCGATGGAAAAACTGCACTTGCCACTTTCTTCCGCGATGGCCACGAGTGCGGACGGTTCTCTATTCAAATTCCGTTTTCCATTTGCCGGATTGATTGTGTCATTCGATTCTGCTGGCAGCTTCGGTCTTATTTTTAACGCACATCGACGGTACCGTGGCAGCCGGGAAAAGGTGCTGTGCATAATTCATACGATTCTGAACGGCGTGGCAAAGGATGCGATCGGTAAAATTGCATTTCAAGATTAAATCGATGAAAATCTTTTTCTCGCTCCATTTTCCAACTTCCTTCTAGATGGGATGTGGATGCAAGGACAGCTCTTCCCGTTGGCGGTGCAGCATTTTTTTTTGTATCATTTGTGCGATCTATTTCTGCGAGTGGCGTGAGGGCAGTGCATCCAACAAGCGATGGTGAATTTTCGTTGAAATAGGAGAGGCAGAGCAACAAAAAAAACGACTGAAAAAGTGCAATTATCTTTTCTTGCAGCGTTTTGCGAAGAGAGACCCTATCCGGTCTGTGGGACGGCATGGAGGGCCCGGAAGATAGTGTCGATGGTTTCGCTAATTGCTTATTATTGCACTGAATAAGGCATAAATTTAAATTAATTACGTTATAATGGAGAATTTCTCAGCGCGCCCTCCGTGGCGTACACCGCAACCACTTAAGAGGGTGGAAGCGCGCGCTTCTTGCCGCGCAAGGCCGACAGAAGCATCGTTCGTAGCACCGAAGAAGGCCCTTCTTGGTACGATTTGCGTGAAGTGAAAAGAGCATCGACTGCATAACGCCACCGCAGCAGCACACGCAGAGTGGCGCTTCTTGTGTGCATCACAGCGGCGCTGGTTTGGTAATCACGAGGCACGACGAGCGTTCTGGTGAGGAATTTGTCTGCAATTTTCCCATGCCGCGCGTGGATGTGGAAGCCATTTTGCCGTCCCTGCCAGCAGGATGCCTCGTGCCAATTCCTGCAAATTGGGCCAAAGTGATGTGCAGTTACTGCATATCCTCCCTTCGTCCTGCCCAGTTTGTTCGTTCACTTGACGTCTTATCAGATTTTTGATTATATTTTCCACCGTGGAAGTGGTTACTTCTTTGCCCACGGTGAGGAGATTTTTTTCCGTGCCTAACGTTTTTTTTAACGCTTTCGCAACCGTCAAAGTGCGCGAGATATAACGCAGAATAATTACGGAACGTTTTTTTTTTTCGATGGTTTTAGTTCACTCTATGAATCTCGGTGCTAGTCAACCATCCCCGCCTTCGCAGTCCTGCTGCGTGTACTAATCGATACTTAATGACCACGGAAAGTTTCGCTGTAAATTACCGGTGCCGTAATCGTCAAACGTAAACGCGGGCTGGGTGGAAAAAAAGAACGCCCAATTCGGAACGGGAGAGAACGTTTGTGCTGTTGTTTATTGCGGTTCAACATACCCCGGTCATTATGTGTTCTTAATTACCAGCGGCATCATTTTGTTTGGTTTTGCTCCATTTGGCCCGAGCTCGGTTTGTGCCCGGGAACGTGCATTTCATTTCGATCCAGGGCTGCCGGTTGTTGGTTTCGCACGTTTGTGTCATTAAAAACAGATTGTTCTGTACAGCAAACCGGTGCGCCTCAATTAAAGAAGCTCATTCATTATCTCCCAACGCTGCTGTTACACGTGTCTTTGCCTCCGAGTGGAAAGTGATTTGCATGTATTGCCTTTTTTTTTGTTTGGTTTTGTTTTCGTGCTCCTTGCGCCGATGGAAAAACTGCACTTGCCACTTTCTTCCGCGATGGCCACGAGTGCGGACGGTTCTCTATTCAAATTCCGTTTTCCATTTGCCGGATTGATTGTGTCATTCGATTCTGCTGGCAGCTTCGGTCTTATTTTTAACGCACATCGACGGTACCGTGGCAGCCGGGAAAAGGTGCTGTGCATAATTCATACGATTCTGAACGGCGTGGCAAAGGATGCGATCGGTAAAATTGCATTTCAAGATTAAATCGATGAAAATCTTTTTCTCGCTCCATTTTCCAACTTCCTTCTAGATGGGATGTGGATGCAAGGACAGCTCTTCCCGTTGGCGGTGCAGCATTTTTTTTTGTATCATTTGTGCGATCTATTTCTGCGAGTGGCGTGAGGGCAGTGCATCCAACAAGCGATGGTGAATTTTCGTTGAAATAGGAGAGGCAGAGCAACAAAAAAAACGACTGAAAAAGTGCAATTATCTTTTCTTGCAGCGTTTTGCGAAGAGAGACCCTATCCGGTCTGTGGGACGGCATGGAGGGCCCGGAAGATAGTGTCGATGGTTTCGCTAATTGCTTATTATTGCACTGAATAAGGCATAAATTTAAATTAATTACGTTATAATGGAGAATTTCTCAGCGCGCCCTCCGTGGCGTACACCGCAACCACTTAAGAGGGTGGAAGCGCGCGCTTCTTGCCGCGCAAGGCCGACAGAAGCATCGTTCGTAGCACCGAAGAAGGCCCTTCTTGGTACGATTTGCGTGAAGTGAAAAGAGCATCGACTGCATAACGCCACCGCAGCAGCACACGCAGAGTGGCGCTTCTTGTGTGCATCACAGCGGCGCTGGTTTGGTAATCACGAGGCACGACGAGCGTTCTGGTGAGGAATTTGTCTGCAATTTTCCCATGCCGCGCGTGGATGTGGAAGCCATTTTGCCGTCCCTGCCAGCAGGATGCCTCGTGCCAATTCCTGCAAATTGGGCCAAAGTGATGTGCAGTTACTGCATATCCTCCCTTCGTCCTGCCCAGTTTGTTCGTTCACTTGACGTCTTATCAGATTTTTGATTATATTTTCCACCGTGGAAGTGGTTACTTCTTTGCCCACGGTGAGGAGATTTTTTTCCGTGCCTAACGTTTTTTTTAACGCTTTCGCAACCGTCAAAGTGCGCGAGATATAACGCAGAATAATTACGGAACGTTTTTTTTTTTCGATGGTTTTAGTTCACTCTATGAATCTCGGTGCTAGTCAACCATCCCCGCCTTCGCAGTCCTGCTGCGTGTACTAATCGATACTTAATGACCACGGAAAGTTTCGCTGTAAATTACCGGTGCCGTAATCGTCAAACGTAAACGCTACATAGTAATAACGGCCGTTATTATGCTGATGGTAATGATTTGCTTTCGTTCCGGGCCGACGTTGTTGTCGGTGTTGGTACGATCATTTCGGGACACGATTCTTTCACTTCTCCCCGAACCGACGGCCCGGAAAGGATTCTGTGTGTGATTTACGATACTGATGTCTATATCGATAAAAAGTAATTGTCCATATTAAGTTATTAATCGTATGACGGTACGTTTTTGTCCAGCAAGTATGATGTGGGCTACGGGCGTATGAAATATAATGACAGGTTTGTTATGTTCTTATGAATATTTTTTATACATATTTTGAACATTAGGGCACATCATGACTACTATATCACTACTATATTATATATATTTTTCAATATATATTTTTTTAGTATATATTTTAGTATTATTGTTTTTTATAGTATAAAGTATTATTGTTATAGTATATATTGAAAAATATATATATTTTATTAGTATATATTTTTCAATATATACTATATTGAAAAATAAGTACTGTACAAAAAAACAAAAAAATATGTTCAAAAATGAATTATGTTGCTTTTTATGTTGATAAACATCTCCTCCTATGAATTTCGTACCAATATTGATTTTTTGCATAATGTTATGTTAGGAAGAGGATTCAACAAGGGACAGTTTATTGTACTGGATACAAAATAACTACTAGTGCATTTCTTTTGAAAACATTATTACGCATTCGCTAATTGGTAGTGCAAAAAAGCACTCCAGCACTCTCAATTGATTATTTTAATACTCAATACAATACCCAAAAAAGTTGATAAAATGAATACCAACCCAGTCGGTAAGCACTATCAAAACTTGATAAATAAAGCATTAATAGTGTGTACACAAACCGTACCGTCGTACATATTGCATACTTTTGAACTGACGTAGCAAAAAAAAACGCCTAAAAGTATGCTTTGCTATTGCTTTAGCTGTTGCAGTATAATCTGCTCCATTCGTTAACTTGTTAATTGATGGCAAATCATCCCAATCCTATCTATCGATTGATTCTATAATTACACTTCAACTGTTCTCTATCGTTCCGAACGGTGGCCAGGTGTATGCAACTACTTCCGTTCGCAAAACAAAGCGCAGCCAAAAAAAAAACGGTCCGTTACCCCCCATATGCATATCTACACACTGTATCAATCCAATCGATGCGGATCTACCTCTCACTCTCCTGTGCGACCATGACCAGTGCCAATTAATTATCGAACCACTAAACCCGCTAAACCCACTAAACTGTGCTGTAACAAAATTATACTCTAGCGCCAGAACACCAGCCCCCAAGTGCCAGGTGGGAAAGTGCTTGTGAGCAGTGTACGCAAATGGAAACGAATGGAAGTAGCGTGTGTGTGTGTGTGTATGGAACGATTGTGAGGTCCGAGTGGTCCGCGTGGTGGACACTTTTAGGAGAATGTGTAGCGCCATCCCGAACAGGATCCGGACAGTCCGTGCCCTGCCCTGCTGTCACCAAAACGTCCGTGCACGAAGAGCACAAACAAGCGTCGATTTGTTTGTGACAAACTTTATCCTCTTGACCACAAAAGCGATTACTGCAACGTTGTTTGTTCGTGTCGATCCACTAGCGCAGGTCTTATGTCGCGTACGGATGGGAGCGAAGGAGAACCAGTGGGAAAGAGGGTCTGGGGGAATCATTTATGTCCCTCTCAGTTCGTGGGAAACACGATGATGCTCCCGGTTCGAACTAACCGCCACCACCACCACCAGCTATTCGGAAGCTGTTGTTGTTCACTGAGTCGATTTTAATACGTTTTTTTTCTCCGCTTCTTCTTCTCCGCCCACCACCAGTCTTATGCACCGTGATGCACGGCCACCGGCGCCACAGATCCACTGCCGGATGCTGAACGGGAAAACCGCAATCGATGGTGCGCTAGCGCCGGACCACCGATCCGAGGCCCGGCTGCGCATCGACCCGAAGGTGCTGGTTTTCGTCGAGACGACCTACACGCAGCTGGGCAAGAGCATCACCGAGCTGCTCGTACACAATCGCATCAAGTAAGTAAAGAAGGTTTTTTTTTCTTCAATGTTCGTCTGACCCAAGTGACAGTTTGGGCAACATCCTCAATTGCTCAAGGGATTCGTTTTCAACGCCGTCGTAAAAATAGTTACCACGTGCGCTTTCAATTCGCACAGTGCGTTTCTTAATCTGCCCAATCGACTCCGCTCGACGACAAAAGCCATTAAATTAAGCCATTTGCTTTTGGCACGATGCTTACATTACTTCACAGCTCAGGCCCAGCTCAGAGCCCTGTTCCAGCTATTATCCTTAAGTGTGCAATTTTAACAGACGTAGCCATCCGATGAAGCCACCTAATGAATTTACAGTCCTTCAAATAGGCCGGCGAGTGCAAACGAGCCGACGAGAGTTGTTGCAGCTGCAGCTGTGTGTTTTTCCGCACGCACTTGGCGCACCACCGTACACGCACCGTTCCCTCTGGTGCGCGTCGAGTGCGCTTCGGTACTGATCCGAAGGTGGTCTCACCGGGCGTATTACACCGTTACCGTGGCCGTGTACCGAAGATTCTCGAGGGCATGTTTACGCAGTGGAGTTGATTGCGTTTTCGGCCCTCTTCCGCATTGTTTGTGGACGGTCGTCGCACACCCCCACCACCACGCCCCGTCCCAGCTCGGTGAAGTTTGTCTTGAGGTTCGTTCGCATTCGGGCCCGTCTATGCAGAAGGTGCGACCCCGGAGGCCACCAAACCGAATAGGGCTGACCCGAATTCAAACACCGAGATCCCTGCAGCGCACACGCCCGGTTTTGTTAGCATCCAGCCTAACCCCAAATTCGCCCACTGGACATTGCAGGACATGTTCCGGTAAAAGCGGCCGGCTTGAAGGGGGGAGGCTCATGACATGACGCGGCAGGCCTGTCCGGGGCACACGGACAGAGGATGCTGACCACTGAGCAATGCAGTTCCGTTTTCCGACCATTCCAAGCGTCCAACAATGCCAGTAATTTACTTCCGGCTTCCGACTTCCGAGCTTCTTCCCGGTACCGATTGCCGCCGCCTGCAGAGCTGGGAAGATGGGTCGCCTCCCTAATCCCTGCACCAGACAATCAACCAAGGACAATACCGGGTGGACGATCGTTTCCGTTCTTTGCGGAGGCGAAAGACGAGCATGCTGAGGACAGCCCCGGTCTCCACCCTGGAACGGTGGTGCGCTAGGGTCAACACACATACCCGTGCGCTCACACGCGTATGCAAAATCTCGGCACCGGATTAAATAACCATATTTTCACTTCCTTCCCCTTTTGGAAACACTTTTTACGACCTAAACCTTTGCTGTGCCGGACGCTGCAAATACTGCTCCTTTTGTTTGTGTACGTCGGTCGGAGCGTTTAGTAACACACTCCGTTGGCGAGTGTTGGTGTTTTCGGTTGGAATTCGAGCAGTTGAGACGCTTGAACCGTTGCATGCTGCGAATACTTAGCAAATCTTTCCCACAGTGATCCGAAAGAGATTTTCTTCTTTTTGTTGTTGTTTCGCTGGAAAATTTCAATCCGATCGTCGCTCAAATGTTCCCGATGGTGAGTGCGAATTCCACCCGCTCTATTAGACAACAAGTTCCGAGTTTGTCGGCGCTGCTGGGGTGGGGGGGGAGGGGGATTTTGAAGATGTTTTCCAGCTACGAATGGAACGTCCACTTCCAACGACCATTCAATTCACACAGCTCAAACGGTTCGTGCATGTTTGCCGATGAGCTGAACTCGTAAACAACTCGGGCCTCTGCCCGGTTCATGTTTTTGAAACAGTGACTCCCAGTCCGGTTCCTCTCCCGGGATCCAGTTGCCCGGGTCCCTTTTGCAAGCGGACCAAACGATCCGCACGAAAATTTCCATCGTCCAGGAAGTTCGGCTGAAGGGATAAACATTTTATCTGTTATCATCTGCAATACGGGCAATCTGTGTGGTCGAAATGGGGAGAAGGTGTGCACCATTTGGCAAACCATGATAGATTATCAAACTAATATTTAATTGGCCATCTTCGGAACGAAAGTTCTGCCCTGGTTGTTGTTGCGTACGGACTTTCTTTCCTCTTCCGTTTCCGGCAAGGAAGGTCGAGTGCTTATGAGCACTACGGTGCTCTTTCCGTATCGGTATGTTGATGGTTTCATTTAAGATTAAAATCAGCACTTGAGCATCCTGCCTTCGGATATGTACATTAGCTGCGCTCCCATGCTCCACTCGCTTCAATGACATTGGCAGAGGGAATTAGTTGCTCTTTTAGATACGAACCGCAGAAAACGGTCAAGTGCACTTTCCATTTCAATGATAAGAGCAAAGAAGGTGATTTCATGGTTATATATATTTTTAACGTTATGACCGTGGAACATCAGATATTGCTTTAGTGACTGTTCAGAAAATCAACGACAGTGACCGTAGGATTTGTTTATTCCCAAACAATAGTTCACTCCTCTGGAGTAGTATTTGGACTTGATTTGTTCTCTTAAAGATTCTAACTTCAAACAAACAGATTACGAATTAGGTTTTGGTTTGGTAATCCTTGTCTGGCAGCAATCTTTATTACGCCTAAAAGTATGCAATCTGGAGCATAAGAACGGATAACATCATTCGTTATTAACGCTGTTTTTAGATATTTTATGATGTTTTCCC
>KZ068663.1:21365-47975 GCA_002091845.1 Anopheles cracens | reverse complement strand
CTTACACTTGTCCGAAGAACGCTCTTTGCCATCGGTGCTGTATGATCCGGGGCCACCCACCCCAATGGCACCGTCCTGTACGCGTTTATGCACGTTTACATCACTCAATTAAGCTGCGGGCTGCTGCGTGGGGTTGGGTTCAGATTTTACACTCCATTAAAAGCATTGGTTTTTAATTTAATTTTTCCACCCATCAGAGCGGGCGTGGACTCCATTGACTCCACTGACGTGTTCCGCAAGGGGGGACCAATCGCTCGGTCACTTGAGTTTAATTCCATTTCATCAAAATTCCAATGACCATCGCCGCGCGGCCGGGATAGGAGCATATTTATCGTCCCTTTTGCCACACGGAGTTTCGGTTGTCCGTCTTTAAAGCTTTTTGAAATTTAGTTTGCTTTCTTTTGGAGCGATTTTTTTAGTTATGGATTTTTTAGGTATGCGGGTCCATTGAACCTTTAATAACAAAAAAAACTAAATTAATATTGCCATTTTTAGATAATTTATTTAAACAAAAACAAAATGCAAGCCAAAACTAGTTGCAAATTTATAAAATATGTCGCTTTCTTCCAAAATTAAATTTCGAAAACTAAAAATCACACACACTCCACAACGGTCCATTCCGCCAAAAACTGTCACGCACTGTACTCACACTAGCGTGTGTGTGTCTACCGGCCTACCGGTGCATTAAATCATGTGCCATCATTTCATGTCTCGGCCTCGGCCATCGAAAGCTGCTTAATAAAAATGTTCCGGCACATCTTATTCCCCGGACCGGAGCCCAGAGTACCGATCGATAATATTGATAAGCGGGCGCCGGTAATTGAATTGTAGTGCGCCCCGTTCAACCCGCAACCGTGACCACCTCGATGCTCCAGCGAGAGAGACAGAGAGAAAGAGAGAGAGAGGAGAGGTGCATTAAAATGCATTTAACAGCAACGGACCGTGAGGTTCATCTTTGGCTTGTGCCACGCTTTACACGATCCGTCCTGTTTGTCGGTGCTGCCGTTCAGGCTCGATGTCATTCAGGTTGCTCAGTTTGTCGAGCATGGCTTTACGCGTTGTCCTTCGCGCTTCGCTTCTTCGTCCACTTAAGCGATCAAACACAAACTGCTCGTGACTGCTCGTGGTGTAAAGCTCTTTTTTGTGTTGCTTTTCTACCAATAAAGCCATGGCTTCATTGCAGCATGATCGACGTCACTAGGGAATGGTCAGCATGAAGTACTTGAGAGATCATTAATCTTTTATTTTTCTCTTGTTTTTCGATGATAGCATATTATGGTTATGTGAAAAAGGTAAAAATAGAGCAAGCATGGACTTGTTCTATTGATGTTGACGTTTTACTATGCTTTGATTTGGCTCTTTGTGGGCGAATTTCACGCTGATCTTACAAATTGATGTTTGGAATCGGCGAACCACGTATTATTGTAACATATCAAGTCCATTAAATTGAGATTCATAGTCAATTCCTCGCCTTTGCTGCAACCTTTTTTCGGAAAAGAACTCCTCAAACGGCGCGGTATATCAGACTTTACGCTCTGTTCTTGAGCTAGGCGCCCATCTTGATAAACACAACAGCACTCACAGCTGCAGCTCACTTACAGTCGGGGCTCACTTCCGTCCGAGACACGGCGCTTTAGCAAAATCTATATTTCATATTCTCTACCACCTCTCGCCCATGACATGCCCAGCCCAGCGGTATGTGGGGATGTTTTGCTTTTTCTTTCATAATATTACTTCCCCCATCTGAAGCTGCCGGACATCGTTTGTCTTTTCGCCAGTGGCAGCGGCAACGCTCATGTTACAATCCGCAGCATAACAGCGACAATAACACGCAGGCAACGTGAGCGGCGCTCTCGAGGCGTCAGCATCCTTCGTGAGACTCCCGTCGTAAGCGGGAGATCGTAGATATATATATCGGACTGCATGTTGTGTTCCCCCAGGTTTAAAGCTCCGGAGCTCCGTTGCTTTTCCAGCGTGTACGTTTTCGGTGCTGCAAACGTTGCGATGAAAAATGATAGGCTCGCTCTGTAGTGTTGGTACAGAGACGGCGGCAACAGCGCCCTGTTCCCTGGTTGTAGTTTGTAGTAGGCAACACGGTTTTCCTGTGAGCAGAAAATAAAGCCTCTAGTAAGGAGCCATTTGTTGGTATTGTAATACCGCACTTTAACATGATTCATGAATGGTGCATAAATCGTCTTCTGCATTAGGACAGTAATAAACATGTCAGTGCTAGAGAATGCAATAACGGACGAAAAAAGGTTCACTGAAGAGTATCAAATTAGGGATGATTTGACATCGTTCAGTGTGCGGTCATCGATTGTCCTTGGGAGTGTGTCAGGAATGGAAAACCCTAATTTTTCCTTCGATAATAATCGTTTTTACATACACAAATAATACTTAACCCCCACGTTAACATTTGAGTTGGGCTGCGATCAACGCATGGAACATGTTGATTAGATAGATTAACTTTTAAAAATAACTTACTTCAGAATCTTTTTCTGTTTCAGTACATACATTGCTGGTTGTAGGAACATACTAAATAGGTGGGTTCACACGAGTCGAACTCTGCTCGAATTTGAACGATCTGCGAACTTTTTTTGTCAATGTATTAGTGAGTCGAGCTATGTTCGCCGAGTTTGTTTCAGGTAGAAACGGTTATCCAGTAATAGTGTGCGTGAAGTTCGTCATCAAAGTTCGACTCGTGTGAACAAAAAAAGTTCGCAGATCGTACAAATTCGAGCAGAGTTCGACTCGTGTGAACCCACCTAATCAGTAGTTTCTCAAAGGAGTCCTTTACGCAGACGTAGAATGTTTCATATCACTGCTACATAATCCAGTTTCTGTATAATTTATTAACTATAGCTATAGTATAAGTTGAGCATATCCACTATGTCGTCCCAAAACCATGAGACGGCATTTCCCAGCGGTTGCAATCAGCAATTTCTCATCCGTCACTTCCATTACCCTGCGTTAATGTCTTCGCACCTCGGTGAAAAGTATTCAATGATGTTCCATTTCTCGTCCAAACCCCCCAACTCGCTCAATGCTAAAATCTGTCCAATCATTTTGGAGTGAGGTCGGCCCGTTTACGTTCCACGACGGAACAGAACAGAATCGATGGGTTCGCTCGCCCCCCCCGCACTGCCGGCTAGGCAATCTTAGCGACTGCAAACTGCGAAGCGCAACTTCTGACCTGTCCTGGCCCAAAAGGGCGGAACGAAAAAAAAAGAAAACAAAAAAAAATCCGCCCCACCGAGAGCACTTGCGCGGCGATGTCCTTTTGCGCGCGGCGCGAGGTGTGATTAATTACGAACTACTTAATTAACATAAATCTACCGCCACGGTGGGGAAGAAGGGCGCCTTCACTTTGCAATATCATCATCATCGCCCGCACCACCACTACCACTACCACCGATGCGTCCTGTCCGGGAGCAAGGAACTCGGTATCCCCGCGGGAGATGAATTTCACTTTTCGCTGCTGCATCATCGTCTGCGTTGCGTTGGAAAAATCATAGCCCATCGTCGCGTCGCTGGCGTGAAAACTGTGTGGGTGTGTGTGTGTGTGGGCGATGGTTAATCCTGCTGTAGCGCGGAGGTAGTAGCGCAAGAAGCCGCAGGAACGGAGAGGCACGCTTTTTAGTGATGAAAAAAGGCGCCAACGCGCGAGCACTCAATTAGCATAATAATAAATCAAAACTTTCCCAATGACACACCACCTCTCCCCCGGCCGATGGACCGCCGGTAGAGGACCTTCGGACGATCGCGTCGCTACTAGTTTTATAGTTTTTTTTTGTTATTTCGCTACCTATCTGCCTCTGTCCCTGCTTTCGTTTTTGTGTCCTAATGTGTCCACCCAGTGCCCATGAAATAATGAGCGATATGGTTGTGTTGGTCAGCAGTCATTAGGATGAATGAACCACCCTCACCCGCCCCACACTAACCCAACCCACTTTGGACCGAAGCGCGTGCTGTGTCCCGTGCACGATAACCAACATAAAAAAGCGTACCTCTCTCCTTTATTACCGTGATGTATAACATGCACTTTTGTATTCAGCATAAATTTGTGAGCCTGTCCTTCAGACAGTTTACGACCGCGCGGTATTAAATGGGCTTACCGTTTGTTTCCCCGTTTGTCCAAGCATTAGAGTGACAGCAGAAATAGATTTAATAGCAACTTTACGAGCCGTCTCGTTTACACGACAAGTTTTAGGATCAGTTTACGTTGTTTTTGGAACCTTTTTAATGAGATTTTTCGAGGAGTGCGTCTAGTTGTAGTTACTCTTGCATAATACCTTTGTTGTCAGCATTTTATTGGCCGTTCAAAACTGTTTGCTCGAACTAAACCGCCTTTTGAATGACCTTGTTTGTTTAATGAAACACTCTTCATCAAACTTGATTGCTTTAAAATCTTCCAAAATGTCCTGCTCGATGAGAAGATGCTCCGTTTGTTTGTCCTGTTCTACGTCTGCTGCTAGACCAACTGCTGCAATCCAACGACTTTGAACGCGTCCAGTGGACCTTACTTTCCCGCATACAAATGAAGCAAACCCTCGTGCACTCGCACGCAGTTAATCTTGGCCAGAATTTACTGTTCGGGTCGGGGCTGAAGTTCTGGCTGCATCGGTTACTGTTCCTCGACTCGCTGTCCTACCTCAGCCACGGGCAGCTAAGTTTGAACCTGGAACGGCGCATCCTGATCGATATCGACGACATCTTCGTCGGTGAGAAGGGCACGCGGCTGAAACCGGACGACGTGCATGCGCTGATCGCAACGCAAAACCGCATCGAGGAGATGGTGCCCGGATTCCGCTTCAACTTGGGCTTCTCGGGCAAGTACTTCCACCACGGGACGCACGAGGAGAACCTGGGCGACGATATGCTGCTGTGTCAACATTTTTCATTTCGTTGGAACTGTTCTGAAGATTTTTATCAATATAATGTGTGTAGTAATAGGCTACTGGTTCAAATTAGATTCGAAAGACCGAAATGGTCCTTTTCTTCTTGAAATAAAACACTTCCTAATTGAAATCTCAACATGATTTGTTGTACAATTCAAAGCTACTTACTTCAAACACATTTCATAAAGCCAACTGTGACTCAAGTGGCCTACAAACTCCAAGAAGTCGGTCAAATATTACATCCACTCATAAAACTCCTTACTGATGGTAATTTCCCACCGCTTATTCATACAATTATTGGTTGGTCTCGTTTAGAAATGTTTTGCAGAAGCTCGTACCAAAAACACGACACGTTGTTTACCCTCTAATTGTGGCTGCCGGACACAGGAGTTCCGTTCCGGTGGCGGTTAGTGGTTAGTTGTTCTCCGTACGCTACATGAAACACTGCTGGACGCCTACAAAAAAGCCCCGGTTGGCATTGCGCCCACCGCCGTAATTGTGGCCTGGTAACCTAACCGTATTCTGTTCTCTTCTCATTGCCACAGGTACAAAGTGGAAGTGGCCGGCAAGAGCCTCCCGGTGCTAACGAACCAGGACAAGGGCCGGTACGGCGTGATCGTGTTCGAAAATCTGGACAAGTATCTCAACATGGACAACTGGAACCGGCAGCTGCTGGACAAGTACTGTCGCGACTACTCCGTCGGCATCATTGGCTTCGTCAGCCCGAGCGAGGAGACGCTGGTCGGGGCCCAGCTGCGCGGTTTTCCGCTGTACGTGCACACGAACCTGCGGTTGCGGGATGCGAGCCTCAATCCGGGTTCGCCCGTGCTCCGGCTGACGCGCGCCGGCGATACCGCCTGGGGTCCGCTGCCCGGCAACGATTGGGCCATATTCCAGCACAACCACAGTGGGTACGAGCCGCTCGAGTGGGCCCAGAAGAACGTCATGGACTATCCGACGGACGGTGTGGCGCAGCCACCGTTGGCCACCGTGCTGCAGGACCACGGGCAGCTGGACGGCATCCAGCGGATACTGTTCGGGTCGGGGCTGAAGTTCTGGCTGCATCGGTTACTGTTCCTCGACTCGCTGTCCTACCTCAGCCACGGGCAGCTGAGTTTGAACCTGGAACGGCGCATCCTGATCGATATCGACGACATCTTCGTCGGGGAGAAGGGCACGCGGCTGAAACCGGACGACGTGCATGCGCTGATCGCAACGCAAAACCGCATCGAGGAGATGGTGCCCGGGTTCCGCTTCAACTTGGGCTTCTCGGGCAAGTACTTCCACCACGGGACGCACGAGGAGAACCTGGGCGACGATATGCTGCTGCGGAACGTTGCCCAGTTCAACTGGTTCTCGCACATGTGGAACCACCAGCAGCCGCATCTGTACGAGAACGTGACGCAGTTGATGAACGACATGATGCTGAACAAGGATTTCGCGAAGGAGCACGGGATACCGACGGACTCGGGTTACTCGGTGTCGCCCCATCACTCGGGCGTCTATCCAGCGCACGAGCTGCTCTATACCGCCTGGAAGAAGGTCTGGAACATCAAGGTCACTTCCACCGAGGAATATCCGCATCTCCGACCGGCCCGACTGCGGCGCGGTTTCATCCACCGCAACATCATGGTACTGCCGCGTCAAACCTGCGGGCTGTTCACGCACACGATCTGCATCGACAGCTACCCGGGCGGACGCGACAAGCTGGACGAATCGATCCGCGGCGGTGAGCTCTTCCAGACGATCGTGTACAACCCGATCAACATCTTCATGACGCACATGTCCAACTACGGCAACGATCGGCTCGCACTGTACACGTTCGAGTCCGTCATCAAGTTTCTGCGCTGCTGGACCAACCTGAAGCTCACGTCCGTGCCACCGCTGCAGCTGGGCGAGCTGTACTTCAAGCTGCACCCGGAACTTTTTCCCCCTGCAGCCGAACGACACGGACGATAAGTTTATGTTCGAAAAGTCGGCCACCTATTTCGACGGCGAGCTGGTGCCGCGGCGGGCGCACGCACTCCTACCGAAGGCGCAGCTGGTGACGATACTGATATCGCCCGCGAAGCGTGCGTACTCCTGGTACCAGCACATCAAGGCGCACGGCGATCCGATCGCGAACAACTACAGCTTCTATCAGGTGAGCATGTGGCACACACTGGTGGGGCGCGAACTCTTGGTTTCTAACTCGCTCCATTTTCATCCCGCCTGTAGGTCATCACCGCCTCGGAAGCGGAACCGAAGGCGCTGCGGGATCTACGCAACCGTTGCCTCAATCCGGGCAAGTACGCGCAGCATCTGGAGCGCTGGCTGGCCTGCTACCCGCAGCAGCAGCTGTACATCATCGACGGGGAGCAGCTGAAGTCGAACCCGGTCACGGTGATGAACGACCTGCAGCGCTTCCTGAAGCTACCCCTGTTCGACTACAGTCGCCATCTGCGGTTCGACAATAAGAAGGGTTTCTACTGCCAGGTGGTGTCGGAGAACCGGAACAAGTGTCTCGGCAAATCGAAGGGCCGCCAGTACCCACCGATGGACGATCGGAGTGCGAAAATGCTGCAAAAGTGTGTACTTCCGGTGAGGTGTAATTATGCGGCCCAATTATTAACACATTCGTTTCCATTTTCAGGTACTACCGCATCCACAACCAGGCGCTGGTGAAACTGCTTAAGAAACTTGGCTCCCGTCCGATCCCACAGTGGCTCAAGGAGGATCTTTCGGTGACGTCTTAACGAACGGCAGAACGTTGCTGACGGGACACCTAGAGAGGTGGGGTACACGATAGCGGGTTCAAAGTGCGGGTTTGAAGAGCGTGTATGTGTGTGTATGTGCAGCGTATATTGGTTAAGGATGTTTGATGTGTACAGCTTGTAAAAACTGCATATTACAGTCGAAAACGAGATGCGCTAATTGGATCATATTTTAAGCATAGGAGAAGCAGTGTAAAGCGTTAGCCAGTCGGTTAGTCAGTCAGCTATTTCCCACTATCTATATATCCCCAAACCGCTGTGATGGGAGCAAGATGTATCATATTATGTCTAGTATTACCTCAGTTCCGTCGGTTAGTATGCAGCGCGTGCGTGTACATTTAGTTAGGCTCTATCCCATTTACGACGCACACCCGTACCGATTGCTTAATTGGTAGGGGGAAGATAGAGCTAATGTTTAATTTTGACAATCCCCTCCCCGTTAGGTTCATGATCTATCGTAAGAAAGAAAAGTATCGTCTTAAGAAAAATACCTCAAAACGATTTTTTCCGGATGGTGCAAAAAAATCGTGAGTTGGTTCGTTCGAAGCAACATCATCGTATTTGCTGCTTGAAATCTTCGAAGCAGGCGAAATGCGAACAGTCTGAACAGGGAAATCGTTAAAGCGTGCGTTTATAAAGCGTTTATTGTGTAAATGTTTCATACTTTAGGCACACTTTCGTCTAAAAGTATGCAATCTACACAACAATAAATGCTTTATTAATGCCTTATAGACGCTGTAGAAGCCGAATGCCATTTCCTCCAGCTGTGTACGAGAATGTTTGCCGGCAGATCGAACGACGGATGCAACACCATCCAGCCATACCCATGTAAGTGATATTATTGTTTTCACCTGTTTTCCCCCCTTATTCGTTCTCCACTCCACTCGTTAAGTATAACATGCAGGAAGAAAGCAAGGAGGGCGTCTACTATTTGTTTAACAAAGGTTTTAATTTAAAGCACACTGCTAGCTACAACACGCTCGATATTTTAACATTTAGTCACTAAGACAGAGCTTCGGGTAGCTTTGACGGCTTGTGCAACGGGCGTATTGTGCGGATGGAGATAAAAATCACGCAAGTAAAAAAAAACACAAACAAACGTCGCCAGTACTTACCACCACACTGCATTCGGCGATCGGGTACGATGCGTTTCATTTCGTTTTCGTGATTAGCACACCGGTACTTAATGCATTCTTCATTTTACGACATAAAAAGCACGCTCTCACCTTAGCGTAACAGGAGAATGGCTATACTGGCGCATCAATTATGAACTATCAATTGCATTGGGTTCTGAGGGGCAAGGACGCGAGATTTAGGGCATACAAAAAATCATACCAAAAAAAATGAAAGTGACAAAAAATAAATCCACAAATCGAAATCCGAAAGCAAATTACGAACATATCGAGATAAACAAAGAAACAAACGCTAGGAACGCGAAGAGGTATTTAGAAAATGCAAGTGTAGGCATGGTGGGAACGAGCGTTTATCTTTTCCCCCTGTCTGTGGACAAGATTGGGTCTCCGACCTGTTATAATTATATTTTTATTTTGATCGGCAGCTTAGAAAAACGAAGCGCAACTGGAAGAGCATCCATTCTATAGGCAGTCTAAAAGAGATGATTACAGAGCAAGAGAAGCAGAGAGCTTTTACCATCGCGAGATTCAAGTTAATACGCATGATTGGAACGATACTCGTTCCAGTCCGGCACACACTGTTTCGTGATGTGAAATACAATAATTGCAAGTATTGAAATTTATCGCGTAAGAAGAGCGACAGGAAGGGCCAGTGCGTGCACCAGTGTGGCACCATGTGTAAAGTACTAGATAGGATCAAATGAAGTGCTTGGATCTACCAGCAAATGGGATGCAATGCTTTCGGCCGCTAGGAATAGGTTAATGCGTCACACTAACCACTCGCAATCGCAGCTAGAAGGTAACAACTCAGAGTGTTAGTCACAAGCCGCCGCTCGGGGACGCATTATGTTGACGTGTAAATATAGCTGGCATGTGGGTGGCAAGAGCAAAACAAAACACAAAAAAGGTCAGAAAGATGTAATGAATTCGCCATCAGCAGAACTACCCCGCGGTGGTGTTCGGTGACCGTTTCGCTTTACCCCCGATTAGCGCTCCATATTTGGGCATTGCAACCTCGTGTAATAAGTCGAAAGAGCGATGAGAGAAGATGCACGATCGATCGATATAAATTATCACAGAGCTCAAGTCCGGTTGACTTGAAATAAAACTGCTGTCGTAATTCCATGCGCGCGTGGCATTGCGACAACACTGCGAATTAAAGATTCGTTTCGAATTGTTTTAACACTGACTGTACAGTTTTGAAAGAAACGTTTCCCACATTTAGTGTGTTGAAATAACGTAAGCCAATCTGTAAAGATATTATGATGCATGTTTAAACTTTATGAGTTTTTCTTTAAACTAGTGGAGGAATCGTCTTAAATCTTCCTTCCAATCAAAATTATGGATTTTTAGATAACGGAAAAATGCAGCTGACTGTAATGAACAATAAATGTGTAAGATGTTTCGCAAATTTATCGAAACCTTCTCAAATCGTTTCAGAAAGTGTTAAACGATGCGTATAGCACAATCAAAGCAAATCTGCTTCACTTTTTGTCGGCCAACTCCAGCTATTTTGACTGCTATGTTTAAATTTAATTATTGAATTTGAATGAAATGTTTCAGTCAAGCAGTACAAAAAAATACTCGAAAACTTTCATTCGTTTCGATTATTCGAGCAGTTTGCGTACTCGAATACCGCTCGAATTACGAAAAAGTGAGAAGAAAGTGCTCACTAAAGTGAGAAGTGAGAAAGATTTGAAAAACCGTTGGAATTTAAATTTGAGAAATTAAACCATTATTCATGTTCTTCCCATTTTCCTCTTTAAATGTTCTAATTTGAACAATAATTACGAAATTAATAACGATTTCTCCAGTTGTTTTGCTATTTGTATATCATCTGGTCAAGCATATCATCAGGCCAAAACATTTGTGGAAACCGTTTACGCTTAGGAAAATGGACACACAGAAAATAATGTTTTTGAGGAATATTTGATATCATCCGAAACATACCAAAAGAAATGCATTTTGATGAATTTCGTGTCGATAAAATAATTAATTAATGCCACTAAACTATCACATTCTGTGAGGTTTGAGCGAACAGAAGGCTTATACGAATTCTTGAAGTCATTTGGTATCGATTTTGTGCTCTGATTCGAATATAAATTGAAGCTAAAAATGATTGTTTCGTAGGAAATATTGTGATAATTCGAGAAATACACACTCAGAAATTGTGAAATTTCTCCAAAGTTAAGCGAATTCCAGATACTAAGTATGAGTTTGTTATTTAGGGACAGCTAATAAGGATTTTTTTTTATTTATAATTTTTTGATGATGTCACAGCAATTGGTGATAGAATAACAGCACTTCGCCTACACTTACCCTATTTCCACCCACTTTCGACGGTACATGCTGATAAAGTATTACTGTATGCATATTGCTCGTCCCAAAACCGTCGGCGAAAAGTTACTTATATTTTGCTCATCAAGGCTGGAAACAGCAGCCGTCTAGCAGTTGATGCATGACTCACATGCTGAGCGAATAGTTTAGGGAATCGATCATATAGTTATAGTTAAGTTTAGTTTTCTTCGTTACCGCTCGTATGTAATGTCGCGGAGTGGTTCGATGTTAGCCTGACAAGCTCATTCACGTTTGACGCTTGTAACAGTATTCACGCAAAGTGCTTGTTTCGTTTGCTTGGAGAAGAGTACTTTTTTCAATCTCATCGTTGTCTTTTATCTGTGTGGTGAAGAATCGCTCGTGAAGCAGAGAAAATGCAAGGTAAGCATGCAAAACGCACCAGCTGTATACTCGATCAAACTTTCCACTGGCCAATGCGGATTTCCGTGGATTAGCATGTGAAGTATTTCAAAGTGATCAAACACATATTGAAGTCCTTTCTCTCTTCCGTCCATGGGATTGATCGTTAAACTGTTGGTCCCTAAGGTGTGTTTGTTCTCGACGGTAGTGCCAAATTGCTTTTTGATAGTTGTGATTGTATTTGTTTCTTTCGTGCTCGGGCATGACCACCTTCTTCTACGCTAGTCTCTAATCAGCTCTACTACGCTGGTCTGTATCCACTGCTGCCGAGTTGTCCACCGCAACAACCCGACGGCAACCCTCAGCAGCTCGGAGTCGTACTGCCGCCACCGATTACGTCTGGTTTCAAATTCAATGACCAGTCCGTCCGGCTTGGATTCATACGCAAGGTGCACTTCATTCTCACGGTATGGATAGGAAAGTGAGGGCCAGTCATCATCATCGCGAGTCGAAACTAACGATGCTCTTTCCAAACTTTCAGCTCCAACAGTTGTTCACATTCGGTGCCATTTCGCTGTACATGTGGCCCCAGCCGACGAAGCTATGGCTGCGGTGTCGGCCGGATATGTTTTGGATTGCGCTTGGCGCCATGATTATGACGCTGATCTCGATGGCGTGCTGCTGGAATGCTCGCCGGAAGGCTCCATTGAACTTCATTTGCCTTACGCTGTTCACACTGGCGCAGGCGTTCCTGCTCGCCGTTACGACCGACATGTTTAATTGGGAGGAGGTAAGCTGATTGTAATGAGTTATCCTTGCATTGATTCAAACCTTGACATCATTATCTGTTGTAACGTATCGTATGCGCAGTTATATTTTTTTTTTCAAATATTGAAAAAATGGTCTTAAAATATATAGACCTAACTTTAATGCTTCGTACTGATGCTACGATCGTAAACTCGTTGTATTAAAAAAAAGTTGATAGGTATATTTTGTTCGAAGCATACAATATTCTCAATTGTGAGCTAGCCTGGACCATCTGATGTACATAACAAATGTTCACATTATCGCATTATTCACATTTTGGATTTTGTTTACGAACGAGTTCAAGATCACCTCTTTGTCTCTGAGTCACAAACTTTTGCGTCACCAATTTTAGTCTCTTAATCATCATATTTTGACTGTATCGCAACTATAGCAGCTTCCATCACACTGTCGGTTCTAGGCAGCAATGAAAATAATCTGTCACACTTAGCTACAATTGGTAATAGTCAAACTGTTTTCGGGTTTTACCTGCTCTTATTTGGTGTTCGAAGAATTCGTAACAGATATCTAGTTCGATCTAGTTTACCTTGCATCGTATATGGTTTCTCATGACGCAAGTACTTCACATAATTGTGCTTTAATCACTCGTCTTTCTTCTCTTCTCTGTACCATTATCACACAGGTGGTGCTAGCGGTCGGTATAGCAATGGCCGTCTCTTTCTGGTTGACACTGTTCACCTTCCAGACGAAATGGGACTTTACCGCGATGGGCGGTATCCTCTTCGCCACCGTGCTGAGCCTGATACTGTTCGCGGTAGCAGCCATCCTCTTCCCGGACAAAACGATCCCGCTGGTGTGCGCGGTGACCGTTGCGCTGATCTACTCGGTCTTGCTGGTGTACGATACGCAGCTGATGCTCAGTGGCAGACACAAGTTCGCGATCGACCCGGAACAGTATGTCTTTGCCGCGTTGAACCTGAACATTTTCCACGTCGTCCCGTTGAGGGTATTCTGCGCCTTCAAGTAAATGATAAGGCATAATTATGATGAAAAGTGCACACGCACATACCGCACATATTGCACAGTCGTTCCAAAAACCCCAGTTTTACTTGGTTATGCAATTGAATGTTTATGTCTGTGGCAATACGGTTCCACGTGTTCTTTCAGACGAAAAGGATCGAATAAAATGTGGCAATTACAAAGAGATTAGCACATAACCAAACCTACAGTCTCGCTTTGCATCATCAGAAAAAGAAGTCAATGTCAACCCATAGGCAAATTTATAAGCCCTCTCCTTTGTCCCTGTGAATGGCATGAAAGGAATTCGGTTGTCCCGAGTCATTCTCCTGACGCAAGCAGCCCATCGGAACCTTGCGAGTCTGGACTAACAGTGCCTGAAAACGTTACATCGTCTCAGATTCGGTTTCAGGGTTCGGTTTGGTTGCAACTGGGCATTCAGGTGGTACTCTTTCGCAGGGGATGCTGGGAATGAGGAATTCTGCTAGAAACTGCTATAATTGTTTGTCTACAGTTGTGGCATTTCCGACATGTTTAATTGGGAGGAGGTAAGCTGATTGTAATGAGTTATCCTTGCATTGATTCAAACCTTGACATCATTATCTGTTGTAACGTATCGTATGCGCAGTTATATTTTTTTTTCAAATATTGAAAAAATGGTCTTAAAATATATAGACCTAACTTTAATGCTTCGTACTGATGCTACGATCGTAAACTCGTTGTATTAAAAAAAAGTTGATAGGTATATTTTGTTCGAAGCATACAATATTCTCAATTGTGAGCTAGCCTGGACCATCTGATGTACATAACAAATGTTCACATTATCGCATTATTCACATTTTGGATTTTGTTTACGAACGAGTTCAAGATCACCTCTTTGTCTCTGAGTCACAAACTTTTGCGTCACCAATTTTAGTCTCTTAATCATCATATTTTGACTGTATCGCAACTATAGCAGCTTCCATCACACTGTCGGTTCTAGGCAGCAATGAAAATAATCTGTCACACTTAGCTACAATTGGTAATAGTCAAACTGTTTTCGGGTTTTACCTGCTCTTATTTGGTGTTCGAAGAATTCGTAACAGATATCTAGTTCGATCTAGTTTACCTTGCATCGTATATGGTTTCTCATGACGCAAGTACTTCACATAATTGTGCTTTAATCACTCGTCTTTCTTCTCTTCTCTGTACCATTATCACACAGGTGGTGCTAGCGGTCGGTATAGCAATGGCCGTCTCTTTCTGGTTGACACTGTTCACCTTCCAGACGAAATGGGACTTTACCGCGATGGGCGGTATCCTCTTCGCCACCGTGCTGAGCCTGATACTGTTCGCGGTAGCAGCCATCCTCTTCCCGGACAAAACGATCCCGCTGGTGTGCGCGGTGACCGTTGCGCTGATCTACTCGGTCTTGCTGGTGTACGATACGCAGCTGATGCTCAGTGGCAGACACAAGTTCGCGATCGACCCGGAACAGTATGTCTTTGCCGCGTTGAACCTGAACATTTTCCACGTCGTCCCGTTGAGGGTATTCTGCGCCTTCAAGTAAATGATAAGGCATAATTATGATGAAAAGTGCACACGCACATACCGCACATATTGCACAGTCGTTCCAAAAACCCCAGTTTTACTTGGTTATGCAATTGAATGTTTATGTCTGTGGCAATACGGTTCCACGTGTTCTTTCAGACGAAAAGGATCGAATAAAATGTGGCAATTACAAAGAGATTAGCACATAACCAAACCTACAGTCTCGCTTTGCATCATCAGAAAAAGAAGTCAATGTCAACCCATAGGCAAATTTATAAGCCCTCTCCTTTGTCCCTGTGAATGGCATGAAAGGAATTCGGTTGTCCCGAGTCATTCTCCTGACGCAAGCAGCCCATAGGAACCTGGCGAGCCTGGACTAACAGTGCCTGAAAACGTTACATCGTCTCAGTTTCGGTTTCAGGGTTCGGTTCGGTTGCAACTGGGCATTCAGGTGGTACTCTTTCGCAGGGGATGCTGGGAATGAGGAATTCTGCTAGAAACTGCTATAATTGTTTGTCTACAGTTGTGGCATTTACTGGGAGTTCGAATTGAATAGTTCCAAACCTGGTCTCTTCTCACCGACTGTGCTCCATATTCTGCGCGTATTTCTTGCTAGGCTAAAAAGCTTGTGCGGAACATCAAAAGAAAAACATATGTGATGAAAGCTGGAATATTTTGTCAAATGATTATGATGATGCCCCACTTGTATCTTGTTTAATTTTATAAACAAATCATGAATGTTTGAAATACATAAAAAAAACTAATAAAGACGCCTAGTTTCCGTTGAAAGTGACTCACTGTATAACTATACAATTAGAAATACTCCATTCAACAAACTACAACAGATGAGTAACAATCTCCACAAGAACTATAGCATATAGAGGACATATTTATCTCTAATATTTTCACATTCAATTGCATAATCCTGATTTCAGGTTAAATGTTTTCCTATTCGAAAAACTTCTGGCGATCAACCCGGTGTGCAAGAAATTTCGACTCTTTCCAATTTCCCAGTTTCCCCCAGACGAATTCATCTCGCTCCCTCGCTGTCCCCCGCTCTGCGGTAACTTACGAGCCCACCCACTTGGGCACAGTGGAAGCTGGATAAAGTGCTCGAGACTGCTCGAATTTGTGACAACCTGATTCGATAGCGCCCAAATGACGAAACCCGCTAATTTTTCAAAGTTTCCCCTCGTTTCAACCACTTCCTTCCCTTGGAGCTTAATAAGGCTGCTCGAGCAGCAAAATTTAATCGCACAGTTTTTCCGGTCGATTATGGCCACAATTTACTGATGCTTTAACAATTGGCAACAGATTCACATTTATTACAATCACAAAATAGTGAGTCGTTATTCTCACCAATCTTTAGATATTCCATTTACCTTGTTTTTTTAATATTTCATTTACAGGAAGTCCTACCAACCAGGAAAGAACTTTTTTTTATAATTTTTTTGGACAAGGTGTGTATTGTTTTTTTTTTAAATTACAATACCATATGCTTATGATATTTTCTAAAAAGAATTCAATTTGCTCATACTTTAAACATTTTCATTACAGCCTGACAAGATAGAAACGTAGAAAGCACAAAAGTAAGCAGTTCATTGGAGGTAAAAATAAACGTTCAATTCAAGTTGAAAACGTATAACAGCATGTGTTTTCAGAAATTATTAAATTCGAAAATTTCGAACTCAAACCAATAATGCAACGGCCATTTCAAAAAGCAGACGTCAAAGTTGCTTATTAACATGTGACAACTCAGCTGTTAATCAGCTGCGATTGGCCCGATCTCGCCAAGGGGGTGGTCTCAATACTGACTATGGTTTTGTTGTTGTTTTTGTGTTGTTTTGTCAAAAAATCGAAGAAGACCGTTTGTGTGTGTGTGTGCGCGCTCGCTCCTCGTGGTGTTGTTTCTCGTCGGGTGGTTGGTTTTGTGCAACATATTCCGGTGTGAGTCATATTTTTACTGTAAAAAGCGGGCGTGCGCAGCAATGAAGGTGTGATGTGTTATTGTTCTGGCTCACGTTCTCGCGCAACAACGTTCTCTGCTACAGGGGTTACCCGTCAAGGTTCTGGCAGCATCCATCGCCGAAGCACATCGCGCCCGCTCTTGGGAGCACCACGGTGGAGCGAATCTTCTTCAGCGCAACCACTCCTTTGCCCGGGCAACGACGACGACGGCGGCGACAAAGAAAAAAGCCGGTCCGACTGGTGCTGTGCCGGAATGTGTGACCCTTGCCCGTGGTGGCTGTCCGTTAATATCGTTCTATCGAAGCAGGTGACTCAGAGCTGATTTCATTCTAGCGCCCGAGAAGTTGGCTTTTTCGCAGCGGTGTTAGTGTGCGACCGAAACGGATCCGCTGTGAACCATGTTGTCCACGCAGAAGGTCTTCGAGGTTTCCTATCGGAGACCAGCAGAAGTCACATAAGAAAAAAAACACCTATATCTCCCGTTAGCTCAAAGCACGTTCGCGATTTGGAGGCATGGCTCCCGGACCGGTTTTTCGGTTGGCGTTCAGTTTTTGTGTCCGTGTGTGTGTGTGTGGGGGGGGCTGCTGCAATCGCTGAAGAAGGGCGCGAGATCATCATCAGGCCCCAAAAATAAAATGCTCGAAGTGATTGGAGTGGCGTTGTCGATGTGTCCGTGCTCCGTCTGCCGCTGAAGGCGAACCACGGAGGAATTTCTGTCTGTCCCCGGGTTGTCTCTGCGACAAGAAGGAAATGAAACAAAAAAAAAATGCCGGCTAGAAACAAGTTCTCGCTCAACAGAACCCCACCCCACCGTAGCCTGGAGCTTCACCTGCGTGCGAGAGATACGACAGAATCGCGGCAGAGTGTTTGAGAAATGTGTGCAATTTGAGTGTCTTTGTTGAAAATTTTAATTCTTGCCATAAAAAGTGCCTGCTATGGAAAGATTCTATCCGGGCAGTAATGCTTCGATCACGAATGTGTGTTCGTGCGAGTGTGTGTGTGTGTGTGAATATTGTTACCACTACTGTGCTAATTCGCAGCCGGAAGGGGGGCCAGCAAACCCCAAAACCCACGAGCTGCTGCGATGATGTGATTTCCCGGGTTGCATAGCGAGGATGCGCTAGAGCGAGAGAGCAAGAGAGCAGAGCAAAACAAGTGTTGTTTGTTGTTTATATCAAGCAGGTCTTCTTACATGTTTTATCTCCTTCCATTCAAAGCTAACCCCGTGTGTTCGTCGCGTACGCCTGGTGTAACTCCGGAAGCAGTGTGCAAATAGTAGCAAGTGCATCATTTTGCAAGTGTGCGTGTGTGTGTGTGTGCGTTGGTTTTGTGCGCTAGTGTGTACGAGTGCCCCCCTGCAAACCCCAGCCCGGGTGTGCGTGTTTTGATTTGTTTTTAAAGTGTATTTTTTGCTTGTTCCTTCTGCGGGGTTGATTTTTAAAGCATTGTTTTAGAAAGTGTTTTCTGTTTCGTTTTTTTGGTGCTGTGTTCAAAGCGCAACACTTTTCACGATCTCGGTTCCGAGTTTGCGAGAGTTTCGCCCCCTGTTTGTGTGAGTTTTGTCTTTTTTTTCGTCGGTCCGACCGTTTTTCGACGAGCGCGCACACCTGCCTTGCCCAACGAAAAGGACGAGCAAAGGATGGCAGCACCGAAAGTGGCCACTAACGGGGCGTCCCTGCTCGGCGGCCAGCTGTTGTTCGCAAGGGCCGATGCCCTGCGGCCAGTCGGGCACAGGGCGGCCGGAGCGCTGCTACTCAACAGCTTAGCTAGGAATCAATCGTTTCGGAAGGTAAGCTTAACTCGTTGGATTATTCAAGAAGGTTGTAGCTGGGAGTTTGACTGGTTTAATGATAGCTACTTTATTCCCTGCGTTATTAGGGATTCGTCAACATAGTACTGCATGAAGCTCACTAAATAAACGGGCAGATCCTTTTGGAACTCGAATCAAAACCTATAAAATCCGTCGAATTGCCTTACACAAATGAGGAAATGAGTACTGGCCATGAAACGCAGATAGTTCCACACAAGCTGCCGACTTCGACTACGAGTTTGTGCAGATTTTTACAATGAGAAAGATCCCAAACAGTGAAGCTTATGATTAATCATACTTTTTTATTTAAGAAAGGACGTTGAAGAAATTGATACAACATTGACTAAAAGAAATGTACCTCAAATGGATTACCGGAAAATTGTGGTAACACATATTTGAACATGAAAAGTACGTTGCGGTTATAAAAAAGAACAAATCAATAGGAGAAACAATGGTAAAATATGTTTTAAACAAGTTCAACACTTTTTCCTTTATTTTCCACCACATTTTAAACATATTGAACCTTACATTGCCCGGTATCACCAGTTTTTAATTACATACTTCTTGTCTTTTTAATCGTTTTTCGAGTTGTAGTTCCATATGTTTGAAATTAATGTTTTCAATTTTATGTTGTTTTGTTTCTTAAATAACTTTAGTGAAATGTTAACCTCGGGATTAATTTGAATCTTTAGTGTGGCCAATTTTAGCCCATTACTTGTTTGTCTCTAAGTGCCTCATATGCTTATATCTCGAACGAGCCAAATTCAATTTCGTCAAACTGGCGCCAACAGCGCCAATGGTTGATGCCGGCTGAAGATTCAACGCCATCTGTCGAACTCTCGGCCCAGTCTAGTCTACCTACCGCCTCCACTCACCATGTAAACGGCCTAGAATTCGGTAATTATCTCTTCGCAATAACTTTGCGGAGACTTTTCTTTGATGAAGCGAAGCAAATTGCATCTTCAGTAAAGTCTTAGACATTTCGCCGTCAGACGGACATTTGTTTTTTTCCATTGTAGTATTCTCTTTCAGAAGAAGTTCAATGTCATCAATGATCAATATTTACCATTAGTCAACTGGAACAAAAACTAAAACAACTAGACTGAAAAAAGGCGAATATTTTATGGGTGACATGAATGCATAGTTAGGAATATATCACTCTATAGTGACACTTATAAGCTATAGAGAAATGGAGTACCTTCTTAAGGCAAGAGGTAGTAATAATCATTGTTCATTACTGATGTCGTTGTATACTCTAATTAATAAACTAAGTTGGGTCATTAAGGTTGAGCTCGTTAAAGAAAAGAGCAATCTTGAACGCTCGTATCGATCGTTTTATGACCTAATTCATACGTGCGTGACCCTCATTGTGCGTTAATCGCTTGCACTGTGTGACTTATCAGAATGTGTCAGCTGATCTGAGCGACAAATCGCTTGCGAAACGCGTTGTGAACACTCGAGCTGGTTAGCTGGCACATTATGACATAATACTTATCGGTGTAGTCGCATTACAAACGCAGGTACGTGCCGATTATCGTCGTTTTTTTGTGTGTTTGAATGCAATTTCAAACCCCACAAGGTCCGAAAGACAACTCTCTCACAAACGGAAAGATGAAACCCACTAGTTCGCCCCGTTCGCTTGGAGCTGTCGAGGCGGCTCGTTTTACAAAACAACGTTTAAGGAAATAATAATACAATACAACTCGCCCGGATGGGGAAAACTGACACCGCGTCGAGCAGAACCTTTGCTTTAACGAGCACGAAACGACTCGGGCGAGCAGAAGACGGTGACATTTGATCTATTTTCCACGGCACCTGTTGTCATTTGCGATTCGCTTTCGCACGTCTTTAAATTGACGGCGGGGTCGCTTCTTGGTTGCTGTCGGTACCGGTTGATACCTCTGTGCGGTTTAATTTGTTGTGAGCTATTTTTAACGTTTCATTCCCGGCTATCGCGATTTCGGAGTACCTCGTTTTACGATCGTTTTAGTACGTTTTTAAATGCTCATTTCAACACATCTCGCGTCGAGTTAGTGTTGTGAGTATACGGGTTCGTATCTAAAACATATGTAAAATACAACTTCTTATGCACCTGTATGTAAGTTTGTGCTATGCGCGCGTACAGGATGGGAGCACGCAATCTCCTCCACAAACAACGCGGCTTCAACACGACGTTAAAAATAGATACGTTTTTTCTTTCGTTAATTACACCCACCAGTCGTGTGTCTGTGCTCGTACGGCTCGATTTTCCATAAACAGTGTCAGGAATGTTTCTCCATTCCTGCGGCACATGATGCGGGTGTGTTTGCTAATCCTGTGGCACCCCGCACGCACATACGCACACACAGACGATTCGAGACGGGAAAGTTCACTTTTACTCAGATGTCGTATCTCTTCTTTTTTATGCTGACGCCATGGCAAATTCTCCATTCCGCCGCTGTTTGGGGCTCGCGAAAATTTCTCCCACGCGATCCAATGCGGCCGGTGGTGGTGACATTTTTGTCATAGGACGTAAACGATTTTTTTTTTATTAGTAAAAAGGTATTTGTTGAAATTTTTTACAACCAGATGGTCATCTGGAGTGCATTTACGTTCGAAAGCTCCTGTGGGAAACATTCGAGTTTAAATAGATTCTGTGTATGTATCCAGTGGAAAGGGTACATGGCGTATTATCAATTCTATGGTATTCCATTTCCGGAATCGGCATTGCTTTGAAGCAAATTTCGTGCTCCTTTCGGCTTCCTTTGGAAGTTCTCTGCTGTAGCTTGCTTAGCAAATTGAAAACTACTCCTTTTATCTCATCAACTGTATAGTAATTTTGAACTAACAGATTTCCCTTTAGCAATGTTGTACAGGCTTAACAATAGTTGACGAAATCTGGAACGCCTATAAGATCAATCGTTTAATGAAGTTTAAAGTTCTTGTATGACTAGGATAATCTATCTCAAAACAGTTGTCTTGTTCTTGATGTCTTGTATCCTTGAACGTATGTGAATTATATACAAATATATGTTTCGCAAGATTTTACGATGCCTTTAGGATTCCAGTTTTACACAAAACTGCGGAAAACGAAACAAAACGCCACAGTTTCATGTAAAATTTTGACAGTTGGTTGAAGGCATTCGCTAAGAATTGTACTCTTAGAGTAATTAATCATGAATTTTTAGTTGACACAGAAGCGTTTTTTTTTCAAATAGTTGTTTTAATTCAGTGGATTGACAATCAATACGTTTGTTATTCAATTTAAAATCAAATTTTGATATTTATTGTACATTTTTTGTATTTTCTTGAAACGATCTTTTATGATCTTTTCGCCACTATGTGCTATCAATAATGCTATCGCTTATCAGGCTTACGCAACCTGCTAAACTAAACATATGTATTGAGACGAGCGAATAAATATGTAAAGTTTGACCGAGGTTATACAAATAAATATTCGGCACACTCGACGCGTCGAACTTAAATTGGATTTTTTCAACGAACCTCAACCGAATGTTTGCACACGAGTACTTCTTATCAGCATCACTGCCAAATCGCGTTTTTTCATGTGAAACGTCTACCACATTGACATCAGGCGAGGCATGTAGGGAACGGCGCGCTTGTATGGCGGTGGTTCCGAAAGGAAAACATGCTGCTCGTTATCTGCGTCGTGCGTGGTCACGCGGCATCCCGGTGGGTTTTCGCTCTGGTCCCGGTTTGGGAGACCGCTGTCGAAGGTGTTGAGCGGCACATCTGCCGCTTTCGTGCGTGGTAACATGCCTCAGCTGGTGTTTATCAGCATACCTATACACACGTTGCGCCGTGCACATGTTCCGTGCGCCGAGTCGAATCGAATATTGCGGCTGAAGACTAGCCAGACGGCCGGTGGAAAGTAAATAAATCAAAATCGGCCTTTCCCGCGCCGCTCGGAATGCTTATCGATAAATCAACAGACGAGGTTTTGCATATTTGTTCGGTTATTTTAATTCCACACCGCTAATCCGACTGCTGTCCGACCTTTACGGTGGTTATTCCGTAATGAGGGAATCTGATTACAGCGGGTGAGAATGTTCCACAATGCAGGGCGTGGATGGTAGACAATGCGATGCGATTCTAAGGTGCTGAAAATGGCAATTCTAAAAACAAGTACAGATTTACAGATTTTTTTTTTACTTTTACCCTTTCCGTCGACGGTCGGTCGATGGTATTCTAAATGGCGCCAACCGTCTGCTGGCCTTGGACAAAACGAACACCACGTGGCAGGTGGTGCACCTGTCAAATGGTATTTTTCATATTTTCATACCTTTTCTTCATTCTTCTCTGGCGCCAGCCGGCATCGTTAGCTTTTGTTTTTATTTTCCGGCATTAGGAGTACAAATCATGGATTTATTGCATGGCAGTAGCTGTGTTCAGTGAGGTTTGCTTTTTTATAAGTAAAGGATTGCTCATCGCTGTTTGACATTATCACGTATTGGCTCTTCTAATGTTTACACGTTCTTCTAATGTTTAGTAACGCTCACTCTAGAAAGAGACATTTGCTCTCAATGCCAAGCGAAATTTAAAACCTTTCCATATTTTATTGCTAGCTTTTATCTTTGGAATGCTGCATCAGTTTATTAACTTTTTTTTGCTAAATCTCTGTATGTTTTCTTCCCATCTAATTATTCACGATTTGTTTTCTTTTTTCGTCATCTTTCCAAACTGATAGCTCTGGTTTTGTTTTTTGTTTGTTTTTTACTCTGTTTTACTTGTTTGACATCAATTATTAATCACTGTCGTAATTTTCTTCTTTCATTCGTTAAATTTTTTTGCACAAGTGAGTACTTTTGAATTTAAAACAAAAATCCAAAAAGTTGTTGGCCGTCACCATGAAAAGCAGGAAATTTTTCACAACTTATTGATTTAAAAAAACATCCTACAATATGTTAACGACTTTCTCTAAGTGTTTTGCGATTTTCTCGTATTTGTATATCCATAATATTGCCACCTGATTGCCAGAAGCAGCTGATTGCCGGTGAAGAAGATCTCTGAATTTGAATTTACCATTCTTCTGTAATAGTTTTTCAAATACTAGCAAAATGGGTTTGGCATATGGTAAAAAGTTTGGGAATTATTTCTCAATTGTTTAAATCGACCACATATTGGTTCATTTATCCAACACATATAGGTCAGCTTAAGAAACACCTGGTCCTTTTAGGCAATAGGAACATTTGATTTACTGACGTTATGGAAAAGAAAAAAGTACAGACAAATACCAACGAATTTTGAATTTTGTGCCAACATATTGTGGAAGACACTCTGTATTCTAGAATGTACATTAAAACCAAACATTTTGAGAGAGAGAGAGAGAGAGTGAGAAAAGAGAAGAAAGAGGGAGAAAACATAGAATTGTGAAATAAAAACGTAACTCGCTTGATTTGGAACGGTCCCAAAACCAAGCTTTGCGTTTTGGTTTATTTTTTCTCATGGCGAAGCTTTTCAGCGCTGTGCAATAAAACATGCTCCGGACACTTGCTATTGGGAGCAACAATGAAGGACATTTAAAATGTCCTTTTTTACCTTTCTGATATTTTGGAACTGAAAAAAACACGTAAAAGTTCGCTATGCTATTAAAGCATCAGCGCAGGATGCTTTTCCGGGGATGTTTTCTATTTCACTCATTTCGATGCAGATTCGTAACCAATTCGGTAGATCCTTTTGCTGCATCCGATGTGTTTCGTCTTGGCGTTCGTTCGAGAAGCTCGTTTCCGCCGCCTAACTAAGATAGCGCGTCGCACCCGGGAGCGGACTGAAACCGAAAATAGACTTCCAGGAACGATCCATCCACAAGCCAGCCACCGTGCAGATAGATTGGTTTGCAACCGAGTGATGGCCCGAACGGACGTGGAAAGTTCCCGCAAACAGCCAACGGGGGACACACACACACGTCTTACCGAGTCGATCCGCGGTGGTCAATAAATCATAAATTATTCATACGAAACACGATGCCCGTTGCGATGTTGTTCCATTTCCTCGGAAAAGCACTTCGATTCGTCGGTGAAACGTCCCGCTTGCTGGCGTGTTCTTCCGCGTCCCAACCGGTCCCGCCTGGGGGTGGTGTTGGTCTTCCGCCGGCGCATGTCCTTACGATGTTCAGCGCTTATGGCCAACACCGGGTCGAACGCCGGATGGGGTCAAACCTTGAATGTGAATTAGTGGCGATTGGTAAAATGGAAAATTGGTCTCGTTTTTTTTTGTGTTCGGAGCCGCCCCCATGGCCACGTTAAAACGAACCAAAAATCGTGTCCTGCTTTTCCGGCGAGCAGAGGAAGAATTGAATCGTGACTCGTCTGGGGTTTGTTTTCCCTTTTTCTTCGCTTCCTCTCGCTGCTGGTTATCGGGTTGTGCTGTGGCCAGGGTACAGAATCGCACGAACCACCCACGTTTGATTGGATGATAATGAGCAAAGTGGAATGTTCCCTGCCCGTTTACACGATGGCGGCGAGGGAGCCTGCTTCCCCCGCTGCGCGTTTGCCAATCGGGGACTTCCGACTCAATACATTCATTAATCTGTCGGTGCCCTTGTCAGGTGCAGCGCACGGAAACATGGGCGGAAAAGTTGATTACAGCAATGTGTGGCATATATGAATGGGAAAATCAATTTCCTTTCTCGGTTCTCTATTGTCGATTTCGCCTGCGACGGAAGCACAATTTTCGAGGTGGCTGCTGCGTCACCTGCTCCAGGTATGACAAAATAGGAAAAGCGATTTTTTTTCCTGCTGTTGTAATTTATGTTTCGCTTTCCTACACAACTGTCCTGGTGGGGCACTCCCACACACACACACACCCGTATGTGAGCCGTGAAAAATAGTACAGCAAAGGGCGAGAGTTATTTTTCCCGGAGCTCCATATTTTTCGCACGGCCGTACGCCGGTTGTTATTTACTCGAGTCGGCATGTAAATCCCACGCTGTTCCTAGCATAATTTCGTAGGAAGTGACGGCGAATCACTATATTGTGTGTTCGTTTTTGTGTGTGTGTGTTGCTGTTTTGTCCTCTTTGCTCCGGCCAGATCCGGTATTTGTTCGAGCTGTTATTTGGTTTGGTTGTTTTGATTTTGTTTTCATTTTTGCTGCCGCCACACACACACACGGGCATAAAAGTTTTCCATGTTTTCCTCTACGCATTTTCGCACCGGCGGCAGTGGCGACGCGTTTCAAGGGGCGCCTTACGGTTCTGGTATCTTAACTTTTTTGCCGTCATCTCAGCCGGTTGGCGTATGATGTACCGGAGGAAACAGAAATGATCGCATTTATAAATATTCATGTCTTGTGCTCCGGAATCGAACCGTTCCTACGTCTTGTGCGCAATGTTTGAAGAGGAAATGTACTATTTTCTGTTTTCTGCCTTTGATTGGATTACACGTAAACTTGTTATATTAGAAAATTCGAGAAAATTGAACACTTCCAACTAAAACCATGAACTTTAAAGAAGGGTTCGTTACAGTTTTAAAAATATTTCTATTCTTTTAAAATTATTCAATTTGGATTTTTTATCGTCGTTTATTAGAATATATGCATAAATAAATAAGGAAATGAACAAATAAATCCATAATAATTCATAAAAAAATCCATAAATAAAACTATAAATAAATAAGTTAGTAAATAAATAACATACTAATTTAAATGAATAAATTATTATATAATTATGATAAAGAAACAAGACAAACAAGTGTATTAGTTAAAAAAAACTGAAATCTTTCAGGATATCGTGCACTTTAAAATACGTAATTACTATGTTATGATGAACAGCGATTCACCTTATCCTTCATTACGATTTTTTTTTTATTTGAACGTATTAAATTGGATATGAGAACAGAAAACAATAATGAATCGGTTATATTTTAATTTTCGCTGCAAATTTGTTTTCCACCAAGCCGGTATTATCGGTAGCATAATTAGCGCGATGAATTAATAGACTAAAGGCTGCTGCATCAAATTGATTGATTATTAATGAGCAGTTTATTTTCGTCCTCCGTTGCGTTGCGCCCACTATTGTGCCGCAATTCCAATTGACCTACCG
>KZ068663.1:7331-21355 GCA_002091845.1 Anopheles cracens | reverse complement strand
AGACGCAACCGAGGCCGAGCCAATTTTTGCAAAGAAGCATTCGTTTTTTTTCGTTGCTGCCTGTTATACCCACCCGAGAAGGTCCGGAGGTAAACCGGGGCGCAATCGGGGGGTAATTTAATTCCGGCCAATCAGAATGGACAATCGAAGCCAAAATTTGATCGGTTTTTTATTCACACCATCCATCCCCATCTTGGTTCAGGAGAACCGAGAGGGGCACACCGTCGGGTGGAAACTGATTTATTTAAGAACATAACATGATTGGATTAGCGTACGGTGTTATTTATTTATTTTACCGTTTTTTTTTGTGTGCGGTTGTTTTGAGCGTGCTTGTCATTTTAATAGCATTGAATTGCTGAATCGTCGTAGTTTGGCGGTGGCAGACAGTTTGGCGCGACGCGACTATGGCGGTCGGCAGCAATTTTGCATGTATTGGGTCGATTGCGCGCTGTACGATGCTTTCCAGGTTCTGTGACACAGATACAGACGGTACAGTGTCTGTTTCCAAAACAACAGCAGTGGATGTAGTGCATCGTCAACATCATCACCGATTGTGGTGGTGCACGAATCATAGATTACACTCGTAACAGCCGTGTCAGTAGCATCTGGTGAGCGTTGTAACTTTACGATATTTCATGGGACAATTTTGACATTTTTCATGGCGTTTTTTACAGCAATGTAGAGTTTTTTTGTTGTTTGGAATGGCATTGCTACATTGCGATGCCTAACGATTTTTCTGCGAATATTTTTAAGGCGTTTCACCTAAAACATATATTTTTACTGGGGCTGACATTTGAAATGATTGCAAAATAAACTGTAAACGGTATGGATATAGCTTTTTTTCTTAAATGTTTGCTCTACGTTGGAGCAAAGGATTTGTGTTTGAACAATTAAAGATCACTTGTTCATTTCTATCAAAAACAACATTCTAACAATACTGTGACATGTAATGAAAAATGTGTTTTTTTATTAAGTTCTATCTGTGTCCTTATCTGTGTTCTTAGCCAATAGTTTTGTTCTGAAAATTGTGAAGTTTCCTCAGATTTTGTCTTCTACCTAATGAGCAATTTTAAGTTTTGTTTAAATAAATGGTGTATAAATTATCGGAATATTGTTTATGTTATCAATTGTCATGAAAAAAAGACATGAAAAAAGGAACAATATTTATGTGTAGTTTCAAATTTGTAGTCGCAATACTGGCTACCTTTGCATACTGTTGAAAAAAAGTATTTGGAGCATTACTTCTTCGAACCATCTCAGCCTCTGTCACCGGCAGCTGCCTGTCCCACATAGCCCACATTGTTCCAATTTGTCCCCGGTGTCGCTATGGTGGCCCCGGATCGAAAGGGATCCACCCCGCCCGAAATCGGTACCTCAAATGGAACTTTTTGTTTAATCTCTCCCACATGGGCCCGGAGCTGGCTGCTGGCTTTCCATTTCTGTGGAAAAGAGTTTTCCAAAACCGAAACATGAAAAAAGATAGCCGGCAAACTTCAACTTTTGGCCGGCGAATCTGCGAAAACCTGCGAACGGTAAGAGCCCTTAAGAGAGCGAGATAGAGGAAGGTTAAACCATCCCATCGAGAGCTTTTCAGGGCTTCGATGACGCTGTGTAGTCTCGTGAACTGTGACACACGAGCCGCGGTGTTTGGTTGCGTGCGTAGCTGTGCTTCTCGCCGAAACCGGCCAAACAGCCGGCCGTCCTTCGCCGAATCGGTAATGTGTTTTGCCACGGCTAAGATAGTTTTTCCCAGAGGAAGACCGAACGTATTGGGCAGTGTTGTTCTCTCTCTCTCTCTCGCTCGTTGTTGTTCGCCGGAATCACTTCGCCACGTCCTTGTGATGTCAAAGTTGGCTGGCTGAAAAATTCTTCCAGTAGAGTTTTCCAAGACAAAACAACAAAAAAAAACACAAAAAACAAACGCCGTCCCCTTAAGCACTCTTCCGAAGCAGGGCGCGGTTTAGTGGGCATTAGGTTGAAGATTACATTTTTCTAACCGATCCGGTTGCTAAGCTGCTGCGACCGCTCACGGTGCGCGTTCTTTTGCCTTTTTTTGTCGGACAACGGGTGACATGTTTCTGGCAGCGTAATAAAATCTTGTTCGGTCGGCCAAATTTTAGCTATTTTTGCTGCTTTTTTCGTTTGCTCTTTCGGATGCTTTCTGATATGGAATCTTTCGCCGGGGATTTCATTACCATAAAAGCGACCGAAACGACGATAACTCGGGTACTCCATGACGCGCAGCAGCAGCAACCGGGGGCAACTTAAAGCTTCCGGCTGCTGCAGATCGAAAGCTTTCGGCCTTGAGTATTGTTTGCCATCGAGGTCCTTGACGCCGCAGACAGCAAGTCTAGCACGGGATCGCTTTATTGTTGGCAGCTGGTTTCCAGCGGTGCTTTCTTGCCAGCTTAAGTGATTCTCTCCCGTCTGGGCGTGATGTCACACTCGAAATGGTTCGAAATGAAGCACCTCCTCTATGTAGCGTGTATTAAACTTTCGCTAACGTGTCGAATCGTTCACAAAGCTTTTTATTGTCCCCTTGTTTTTTAGTAAATGAATATTTTTCGCCATTTATAATCGCCATCTTTAGCGTGCTTCGCTAGCTAAACCTGCAGCTGGTCGTTTTGTCTACCCCACCGTCGCATTCATTACGGATAGATTTTTATCTTAAAGAAAACGAAGGTAATTTCGCGATGCTGGGGGGGAACGTCGCGAAGTTGGGCTACCTTTTCACGACCGAGCCATTTATACGTGCTCGTTCAGCACATTCGAAAAAAAAACGGTCCATAAAAGCAAGCGTACGACGCTGATGCTCCGTCCGTCGTTTTATGACGATTTGCTGTCGCATTTTTCGAGCTGTCGTAATCATTCGGCTTTGCCCGCCTACGAATCAGATACCGAAAGGCATCAGGGAGCTTTCGTTTTTTTGTGTGTCCTCCCCAAACCTAATCCTTAACACTCCTACCCTGTGCGCACCCACATCTGTGTACGGTGACGATGGGTACGCAAAATGTATTTTGTGTGATTTTTTGTTTGTCTGCTTGGTTTGGGTTGTTTTTGTCACCGGCAGCACATTCGTCGAGCCGTTTCTTAGAAATATGTGTCTGTTTTTATTTGACGGCTAGCTGAGTTGGTGGCCGCCTTTTTCGAGCAAGAAAGATGGTGCCACCCTTGCCGAGTGAAGTTTATGAGCTACATTGATCGGTTGCCGTAAAAGAATGGAAGCCGCCAAGATGAGCAAATCAAATACGAGCACGAAACGGGGAAACAAAATACCCAGGTGCTGAAGCTGTCTAGCCCGCACGTATCCGTCTGGCGCCTGTGCCCTCGTTAGTAGCTGATTTGCTTCTCCATTCGAGGCTTTGCGAGGTTCGTTTTTCTCGTGTTTTCAAATCATCCACAGACCGATCCCACCGTCAAGGAGTGGCTTTTTGTGCCTTCGGGGGGTGGCTCACATTTTGTGTCCCGGACCCCCTGTCCCGCGTCCCAGCCCGTGAACGCCAACGATGATGTTCTTAAAAACGTGCAATTTACGAGAAATAATTTCCATCTCATTTGTCCGGCGCCAAAGCGTCGTGAAGAGGGCGTCACGAGAGGGTGTGTGTGTGACGGTAGGCGAGCGATCCTGTTTTGTTTCTTTCGCACAGCAAACGCTGATTGTTTCGAGTGACACTTGTCCTCCTCTCCGGGTGTGGTAATCCCAAAATTATTTCAGTCAGTTGACTTTCAACCGTGGTTGCTTAAACGAGGGAAAATGATTGTTTTTTTTTCTCTTCTGTCATTGCGTTGTAGGTGTGAATAATTTGAATTAAATTATTCGTAATAGAAACACTCTCCTGGTATCGATTAAGCAATGAATAATTGTTTGTTCACAGAAACGTCACGAACGAACTGACGTGGACCAGAAAGTGTTTCGAATTATGTGCTGTTCGACGTGTGCATTATATTTTCGTGTATTTTAAGTGGCAATATTTAGGATTTTTTGGAAATATGGGGACTTTACTCGCTAAGATTTTTACATCGTTGCTCCAGGAGGATATGTCGGTTTGCAGTAAAGTCATTACAATATTTCTATATTTTTAACCATTATTTAATAGAAATCGGAAACGAAACGAAACTGAGAAAATTGAGGGAAACAATCCAAGCAATAACCTATTTGAAATCGTTTTTGGAAACTTTTTTTTTACCAAATATCATGGAAAATAGGAAAAAGCTTACTACACATTTATTTACTCAAGTTAATGTTGAGTATCAGAAAAAAGTACCAAAAAATGAATGAAATAACTATAATCAGGTCGTCGAATCTTTATTCAATACAATAAAACTAAGGTAGAACTAAATATTTTCCTGTAAAGTAACTTTTTTTTAAATGAAGACATATTGCAGGATCCTTTCCCCATGATATATTGATTTCTGTACCGAACACCAGGCGCCTCCATGGCAATATCCTAATACTAAATCTGTCTTCTATCTGCGGCGCCGATGAGCAGCAACAATATTTGTAAATTCAAATTTTCTTCCTTGAGGCACAACTCCTTCATCCGTTACGCCCCGCGAGGGGCCCCTTCGATGAAAGCAGATCCGTTACACGCAGTTAATTTCAATTCTTGTCCAATTAAGTAAGCTACCGTAATTGATGCGAAGTTTTGTTACCGGTTCCGTGAGTGCCCCGTCACGAAACTTTCCACTGACAGGCGGGGCGCCAAATCTTCGTTCCGTCTTACGAGAACTTCCCAACCGGACCGGGATTCGTGTGATCAAACACAACCCGCGGCGGTTGCGTCGTAATTTGAGGAGGCACAAGAGGCGATTGATATTCATGTATTTAAATTTATTCATTGCCCGCAACGCGTGGCGATCGGTTGCCATGGTAGTGGCAGCCTTGTTTTTTCCCCCATTTTAAAAGATTGCTATTTTAGTAAGGGCATTATGTGTGCGTATACCTACCGCCCCGTGCCTTCTATCGGACCTCCCGCCGATAGATGCGCCTGTCTTCGAAGTTCGCGTAACGACAGCGAGCTTTTCACCGGGTTTGCCATAACGCACAACGGCGGCCCCATCCGAAAAGGGGCCGGAAAACTTCAATTCGTACAAAATCCCCCGGACTAGCTAAAACACAGCGCCCAGGTACACAGATACACACACACACACCGGCTGGGGCTGCCATTTATTACAACCAACGCGACCTTTTGCGGCAGCGGCGGTGGTGAACGCGGGCTGCCATTTTATAAGTGGTCCATAGATGGTGACGCTGGTGAAATTGCGATCCCCTCCCCCCTCTTGCCGTTGGGTTAATAGGTTGGCCCGGTAATATGGCCGATGGGGGCTTTTGTTTTGAGCCGGTCGTACAAATCAGTTTCAATGTGGGCGTTTACCGAGAGATTTTCCCGCATTGATGAAGGCTTACAATATATGTATCTGTGTGTTTGTGTGCGTGCATCGTGCTGTGCGCACGTACCTTGAATGTTTACCTTCACAACAAGGTTCTCGAATTTCGGGGGCAAGGAGAAATTTTGGGCGATTTTTCATGTTAGGCAAACAATAAATATCCTCGGGCGATTATTTTCAGGTTCAAGTTTTTTTTCTTCTGTGAACAATTTACTGCTCGTATGGTATTGTGTGAGACAACTTATTTGAACATTGTAGTGAAGTATAGCACAACTTTGTTCATAAAGATTCCAATAATTTCGTGATAAAATTCGTGTTCAAAAGAGATTAAAATTACTGCCCCCGTATTTAGCATACGAAACAAAATTTAAATAATGATAAAATTATACATTTTGTGTTTAAAGGTACCTTATTGCATTTTGCTGAATGTTCCGAGTTCTAAAAATGGCCGATTTTATTTAACATCAACTTATTTTGTTAACATACGTAATTTCAAAATTTGATCAATTTGTAACGAACAAAAATGTGCTTCAACGCGTCTAAAAGTTCCCTTTTATTGAAAAGTGGGATATTTGGTGCCGCTTTAAACTTTATAACATCAGATAACGAAGAACGTTATCGTACAGGTGCCGGGGACGCGCTTAGCCCTTCCTTTACGTACTTCAATAGCGCGTTTCGCGTGCTTCGGCTTCTCCGTCTGAACCGGTAAGATATATGCGACCGGCTGTGTAAGCTCCGCGTGTGTCACATCCTGTGCCAAGTGGATCGATTTTTATCCTTTTTACCATCCATTCAAATCACATAAATCACGGAAGGTGGGTAAAAAGTGGGACCCATCTTCGCCCTGTGGAGGTGCGCCGTGCGAGGCTGAATTCAATTTCGTCCTAATCCGGTTCGTGGGTATGTGTTTTGCCGGTGGTGGTTTTTTCCCGTCGAACCGATGATGACGCTGGCGCCGCACGGTGCTTTCCGTTCGATATTTAAATCCCCAGAGATAAATCGCCTGAATGCATCGCGCGCGCCGCTAGCGAGCATCTTAAAACATCACGTTTATTTTTAATTTCAACCTAATATTGCTGCTCGCATATTGAAACGCGGCACGTTTTTATGTGTCGAGCTAGATCCTGCTCGTTTCCGCACGGCGAACGAAACGTAAGGAAGTGTATAAATAATTTACGAACGGAATAAATAATTTACGCTCGGTTCGTAGCGAACGGAAATTCGGAAAAGTTTAAAAGGATATGTTTGGCCATACCCCCGGACCCCGCGTACCGATGTACGTTAGCATTTATTTGCGATAGGCAAACATCCATTCGCCTTCGTACAGCGTGACAGCTGCAGTCAGGAGCTGGGAGTGTTTTCTTTTGCTAGGATTCAGCCCTTCGCTCTCGCTCTTATATCCCCCTTATTGCCCCTTGTTTCTCAATCACTGCACCGATAACTTCGGAAAGCAGTGCACTGTAGACTTAAAAAAAGCTGAACAAAATAAAAACATCTACGAGAGCGCCTCAAACTTGCCCCGCCGCCGGCCTATGTTTGCCGCTGGTCTCATTTTATGAGCCCGCTTTATTCGCAGCCTCCTTCCGGGTTCTGGCACATGTGTCGTCGTTTCTCCATCCCGGGCGGAAGTGGTAATGTAGTGTGTTATGTTGCGTGGTAAAAGGGGTTTTGTTTGCGTGTCGTTTCCCCGTACCAGCTAACACACTGCTCCCCGTGGTAGGCAAGCAGCAGCAGCAGCAATTGAGTTAGGCGACCGAGAAAGGCAAAGAAGTGTGCTTGTGGTGTGTTGTAGGGCGAATCCTTAGCACAGAAATTATGTTTATTTGATCCGCTGGCAGCTGAGTATGGCGTTTGGCGAGCCTCGGCTCATAAAGTAAGCGTAACCGTTTTTGAGGTCCCGTTTGAACGTTTGTTCGAGTTTTATGTCGTTCGGGTTGTTTCTAACATCACAATCCCAATATGTATATCTTTAAGTCTGCTTTTTTTTCGACAAAAACTTTCTATGTACCCGTATATGTATGATTCCATAGGAGAAATAGGGCATAACACTGTGAAACTCACGATCATCAACGGACGCCTGTTTTCAGCACTATCTCGCAACGTCATGGGATGGGTTATCGATTTAAGTTTCGACCCATCACATTACCCTGTTGATTGATTACGTTCGTGGCGCATCCGCGTAACCCTGCAACACTCTCCCAGGGTTTCCCAGGGCATCTTTTGTGGCACGGACAGGAGTGTTTGTATCTAATCAGGAGCAATATTTATGTTGCTAGATTGATGGATAACTGTCAGCAGGGTGAACAGATTGATAAGCGACTATCTCGGAACGTGTTCGATGCGGCTACCGGTATTTGGCCCTGCGAAGAGGACGCTTGGTGTTTGCTTTATTGATTGTTGTAAAAGCATTCGTGCCTCCGAGGTGGATCATACTTGTCCTTTAGTACAGTCACGATTATGGTTTCCGGAAGTTTGTTGTCTGTGGATGATGCCCTTCGATAGAGATCAATACGACTAATGGTTAGTGTCGCATCAGAAAATGGTGCAACAGAAATGTGGACAAAATAAACTTTGCTTAGCATGAATAAATTGGCGTAAATGAATAAAGTTCACATCTCTCACGTGGCGCAGGTTTGTGTCCCGCATTACTAAGCGCCTAAAGGTATGCTATGCATTTAAAACGCAAATAGTTGTTTGGTGTTAATAGCTGCGATGTTTTTCGCGTGAATGTTTTTGATCTTGGTACTCGATAACATATTGACAAGTATTAGAAGTTTCACACGACATCGACAAGATTATCTTTTCGACTGTGGTATAGGATTTTTCATAAGTGGAGTATACTTAACCTTTAATTTTATTAAGATTTTTCGCAACATTTTTAAATAAATCTAGTTGGAACATGTTATACCAACATTTTCTATTTGCTGTCGTAATCCATCGAGATATGTAAAACAAATAATGAAACGGAAGTCGTACCATGTGATTTTGAAAAACTTGTTTGTTGAATCGCACGCACAATCCCTGTATGTATCAAGATTCATACTAAACATCCATCAAGATCCACTCGTCCGTACATATCACAAGCATATGCTTTCCCTTCTATCGTAAAGTACCGTCATCAAAGCCTCCGGGCAGGAAGATCAAAGATTGTCACTATCAATGACCGGCCCGCCAGCGTGTGTTGACTTTTCTTCTGAACCACTTCATTCGCGTGACTACGGCAAGCTTCCGGATTTTCTATTTTTCTACCCACAAAAGAAAAGGGTAGCTTAGAGGAAATCAACGAAATATGTGCGATGTCTGACCCCAACATTTCAACGCCATGGTAGCGCGCGAGGTGCGACGCGGATGGGTACGACGCATAAGCACGTGCCGGCAGCAATAGCATCCCTTACTGTGTGCGCTTAGTGGGAGGGTACACACGGGTCCTTGCTTTCCGAGTCCTTCGCAGCCCGGGCGACGAAGGAATCGTTGCAGGGCAAAGCGTGACTAGTTTTAATCATGATTACGCCTAGATTAGTGACCGTAATTTGTTTTATGCTTCCCCTATTCTGTACGCTAGCTCGCAGTACGCAGCGATAGGGATATGAGACGGCGAGATGGTGAAGTTTCCTGGAAAGTCACTCCTGATAGCGTGCAATCGACGGAAACATCTTTTCGGATGGCCCGGGGGCACGACATCCCGACACATACGGCGGTTGTGAGTGGTGGGTGACACAAAATGGAACCGTGTTTACTTTCATCGGTCGTTCGGTGCTTTCGTGCTGTTTGGGTCATGCATTTTAAGTTGTAATCGTTGGAGATATTTCGACATTGGAAGAAATGGAATAATAAAAATCGAAACTTTGCATCGCCATTTTCAAATGATATTACTTCCTAGCGTACTCAACAGATAGCTCATATCGAAGAACGATTTTTATACATGTTTGCCATCTGCCACAGTCACTTTTCTACCAATCCATCACCGTAGCAACACGAATAGCTGTCACTGTAGCATGCCCATGCCTGTGAGGTCGAAGCAAATTGGCAAACGCATCACACACCGCATATCGTCCTTCAATAAAAGCTTTCCGCGTCCGGACCTCAGTGGAGGAGAAATTACATTTCGTGCCCCGCGAGACACACACACGCACACACCGCCCAGCCGCACGAATGTTTTATGATTCGCTGCCTGTCGGTTAGTCCCGGCGGTATATTGCGGGCGGTTGCGTACGTCATATCGATGCTGGCGCCAGCGCAAGACGGCCGGAACGATGCAGACACCGTGGGTCCACCCGCTCTAGTATAAGCACACACACACACACACACGCGAAGGGTCTGACGAGACCAGACGCGGTCCGTCGGTGTCGGCAGAGGACACGAAGAGTAAGATAAAATATATCATCCATGAGCCAAATTTGCCAACCGGCACGAAGCTTATCGTCGAAAAATTGATCATACTATTGTTGTGTAGCTCGATAATAATTATTGCTTGTGTTTGTGTGTTTCCCTTTTATATCTCCGACTGTGCGAACGTGTCAGCAGTTTTATGGCTGATTTATCAAGATACTTTAACTGTTGTAAGTTTTTTCTTGCTCTGGCATATACATGTTGACACACAATTTCACGGTTGCACCGTTCAGATGTGGTCAATTTATTATGTTCTGATTGCATCACCAGTCGTGGCAACTTTGAAATATCTCATGCACACTTATTACTATAAATGATTCACTTAAAATAGCATATGTATTCGCTCTGGCATGCAGGCGTTTTTTTCTACTTCCATTTCGTTTCCTGCGAATGAAAAACGAAATCTCGTACTTTCGGGCATTTTATGAGTTGACGCTCTATTTTTAGTAATATTTTTTGTTCACTCTTATTTTAGCGCACGAGCGAGCGGTAAATTCTGGTATTGCCCGCTACTGTTGCAAACCAAACCAGACACGTAAACAAACGTCCGAAAAGATAAATCGGTTGTGCATAGAATTTGTGTGTGGATACGATTTTCTATTGGGATATTTTTCGATAAATTTACTTGGATGTTTTTGTAACAATATTTCTACGAACACTGTTTATTTTTTCTATTCAATGCCTTTTGGATGCCTTTTCAGCTGGAATAACAAATTCGAGTAGTTCACAGAACCAGCTTAATAAATGGACTGGATCTTTTGATAACCATTCATATAGCAATGATTTAACTCTAAGTTTAAGTTAACTCGAAGAAAGTGATAGTATCACTTCATTAAATCTCTTTCTCTCTTAATAAATAGTTAGCTTTATCGTAACAGTAGCTCCTGTTGCGTAGTTTCTCTGTTGCGAGACAAGTTAAAATTGAATATAATCTCTTTTGGCATAAAAACTCTTCACAAAAAAGTCTGCTCCAACCTTTCATCCGTGACAGTGTTTTTCAACCACAAACTGGGGTAAGTAGAGCCGGCAGGCTCAGCTCGGGGAGATCCAGCCGTGCCAGTACATGCGCCAGTACAATATCAGGCAGCACTCGAAAAGACGGAACCTTGGGAGTGTTTGAACTGCTTGCCTGCTGGCCTGCTTCGCCCGTCCCGTGGCTGATAACGTTATCAATCGCACTGATGGGGCCCGGTGGTTGCTTGCGGATGCATATACACGCGCACTCGCGCGTACTGCCGTGATAAGGAGTAACTCATCCGCAAAGGGCTCCCAATGCGATGGGGTTAAGTTTCGCCGGTTATTCGCAGCCTACCACCACCCTGCTGGTCGTGGTTTTCATTCATCCATTCACCCCTATCTCGAGCTGGGATTGCGTGCACAATCGCAGTGGGGCGGGGAATGCCTGTTCATGATGTTGACGTTGAGTGTTCATCCGCGATGTTTTTCGTATGCAACGCATGCCTCGCCTAGTTGCCTATTGCCGACTGCGGTGGAATGGGGGCGTTGCCGGAGGTAAGCACGCTACTGCATAGAAATGTGATATTTTGCTTATGGCTGCGTATGCGCGCTACGTTGTGTAGGATGTGAGCGATAAAAGTGATATATTGACGGCGATTAGAGTTCAAATGTTCGCCGCTCAATAAGAGCTTAATATTCGGTGAGTTTGCGTTTTGCGTGTACGGCGGCGAGAATTTATGAACGACAATTTGTTCATAAAAGCGGTAACAAACTTCACTTAAAAATATTAATTGTAACAAATGCCTTTGAACTCCAAGACTTTGTTGCAAGCTGTGTGACGACATAATCCTCCTGCTGATGTTTAAGTATAACTAGACGAAAAGAGACCCAGAAGCTTTCGAAGATGGTCCTATTAGGTGACACTGAACTTAACACTTCTTACGTCATCTATTCTTCACCATTTGTATACTCGTGAAGCAGAGCAGAGTACCGACGAAGTGACGTTCTGTGGCGCGTTAAATGTAGCAAAAGTTTCTCGGTCTAATACAGTGGAACGTGTTCCGCATACGCGCGTTGAATGGAAGTCTTGCAGCAGAAAGCCGTCCATGAAGTTTATAGTACGCCTCTCGGTCGCAGGAAGCAAGAAGAGCAAACATGTAAGGCATTGAACGAGCATGCTGTAAGTGAAACGAGCTTGAAGGATTTCATAATTCGTACGTGTTCAGGGATCACAATGGGATAAAGCTGAACGATCTCACTCTCGTTTTCGACGGCCAGCAGAAAGGTTCTCTTGGCCCGTGGCAGGCCCGACGAATGCATTGTGCTCCAACCGGGATCGAAAATGGAGACCCACCAGGCCGTTGACACATCGATTCGGTAGCAAAGTTTCCTCCGAAGATACGGGCGACGTTATACTCGATATTGATTTTCCATTATGCTTTCTCTCAAACTTTAGAGGTCACTTCTAGTGGGTGGTTAAGTGATTTTTCTACCCCTAAATGTCTTGTATAAGCGTATTCCAGGCATGCCCACGCCCGAAGAAGGTAGCCCCGCACGGTATAGAGATGTGCTGAACGTAATCTGCTGTGCTGTGCTTTAAAGTTGTTAGTGAAATTAATTTTTGGTGGCTAATATCTGCGGTGTTCATTTTTAAGTGTTCTGAAAGAGGAGTAAGAAGAAGTGATTTTATCAGCAATATGGCCGATCCGGTAACCATTATTGGTTGCTGATGTTTTTCTTTCTCGTCACGTTCCTGTGTTGGCCTTTTCCGGTTGTAAAAGTATCTTTACTGGCCACAAACGTTTGTCACCTGATAAAATATTCAAGCAAATGTGTATGAAATAGAACATTAGGATGTTTTCGGATTGGTCGTTATATTAGTTTATATTTATTTCTTTTATGTGTATACATAATTTTTATTTTATTTTATTTATTTATTTTCATTTCTTCTGTTAGCATTATGTTCATTACCTTTATATTATTCGTTTATTGTTGCCTAATTATGCATTATGCATTATGTTTTGCACTTTTCTGTTAGCTTAAACATGTTTTATTCACCTTTATAAATGCGCTCGAAATATGCTTCTAGATGTTTTTATCTTCTTTCAAATAGCCCATTCCCTAGTGGATCTGTTTCATATTTTTTGTACAATCGATCGCCCCCACCACGCGCCCTACAAACACCGATTCGATTACAGCCGGGGTGTTGAAAAACAATCAGGAAAGCTTTATCCTTTGCAATCGCTTTCTGTCGGATGAACGCCGACACTGAACGGGAAGCGAATCGAATTAAGAACAACAAATCCCTCGTCCTTCTACTCGAAGAATCACACCGGCATCTTCCCACGGTGCGATCGATCGATGAGTGATGGATGTTGACAGCGAAACATCCTCCACCTTCGGGATGGTGCGAGGCAAGTGGCAAAACTTCCGGCTCGCTAACGGCGAGTTCACCGGCAAGAAGTGCGCAATTGAAACGGAATTGAATAGGAACGAACCATTGCTCCACAACTCACAACTGGATTACTAAGATAAATGGAGGGATTGATAGCGTGGCGAGAAAAGGATTCCGTTGGTGTGTTTTATAGTTCTGTTGACCGAACTGTTTCGCATCTGTCCTAAGATTAAGTTGGCGGCGCTGCCATTTATATTCTGTGGGTGGGCTTGAAAACATTTCGCCGGTTGAGTGATTTCCGGCCGGCTTTACGCGTTGCTGCAACACACGCCATCCATCCATCCATCTTCGGTCGGTGTGTCGGTGGGATGAAAGGACCGTGAGAGACAGACAAAAATTATGCCGATGATGAGGATTTTGGGGATATGTAGGAACGCGTTTGTGCACCATTCGGTTGTGAATCATTTTGACGGCAGCGGACGGGACAGTATTGCTGAGTAGGTTTTTGCGTTTCACTGATAGTGGTTTTTGGTGGCAGAGACCAATAAAAACGGCATTAAAACAGTACACAACTTTTTTTTCACGAAAAATGTCATCAATTTTTAGGCCCCATGTTTTGCGCTGAGTTGAACTAGAATAAATCACGGAAAGAGTAATTAATACTAACATTAAATTAATGTGTTTTGCGATGTTGTTTTCTTATTCAAAATAATTTCTAATAAAAAGGTTTTTATTTTGAAAATTGTGAAATTGAAATTGAAAATAGTCCTCGAGTTGGTGAACCTGACTTAACTTCGATCGTTTTAAAATTTAACACCGAACAACTCTTTTTCGAAAGATTTGTATCAAAATAGCATTATATATGATACTTTAGTACACATTTTCATCGGTTTCC
>KZ068660.1:74474-103523 GCA_002091845.1 Anopheles cracens | reverse complement strand
AATTGGACGCTGGATAAAGATCGACGTCCCGATTGCTCCGAACACCTTCCGACGGCTCGAGACAAAAAAAAAACGCCCGTTCGGGGAGCGAACAACAACTGTCGCAGGGTTTGCAGGGAGTACGACGCAGGCAAAATGGCATCCAATCAGCAAATCTGAACCGCCAACCGGGCATTGCTGTCCCGTCACCGTCGTCATCGTCGTCGCCATCGTCTGTGACAGTGAAGGCAGCATCTAATATAAACTGCTATTTTACGAGTCAACGTTTCGGTGTGATTTGATTAGCGTGCCGAGCGAACAAAAAGAAAACCCCACCTGGGCGAGGGTATAGAACGCGAGCCAGCTTGGCTAAAATCCACAAACCGATCGCCCGCAGCACCCTAATGGGGCAGTGCGAATGTGGCGAGAACGGGGGGGTTTTTTATTATTATTTTTAGCATGATGGCAACAGTGGTCGACCGAGCCGCCGCTAGTGGAGGAGCTAGAAGTAGCGAAACAGGAACACAAAAACCACAACCGTCCACGAATCGACGCGGCAGAGACGGACGCCACTGCTCGACCCAATCAAGTGACAGACCTCGGCTCGAACGACGCCATCACAGTCGTCATCTTAATCATCACGGCAAATGGGGTTGGCTGGAGGCGCTGGAGGTGCGTGGGAAGGAGGGGGAATGATTATAAAAATATGCAGATGAGAAACGCCTAGAATTATAATGTGCCATTGGGCACAGGTTCTGGGAGCTTACGTACGCGCGTCTGTCTGTGTGTCCACACCCGGTGGAACCTGTGGGATCGATTCCCGATTCACGCCCCACGAAGAGTCGCCTAGTCACGGCTGGTTGGTCAGTTGGAGCGGTCGGGCTGCTCGACTAATTTAGCCATGAGCCTAACCTGCAAGATTATGCCGCTCGTCATCTGCGTCGGAAGAAGGAGGAGACATGTCAATGGCGTGATTGTTTTTGCCGAGATCGTTGCGAGTCATTACGCTTTTTTTTTGTTTCCATTATTGTTTATGTATTATTAATGTCAATCAGGTGGATGACATTTGATTCGGAGGAACGTATATAGCCTAACCTGCAAGATTATGCCGCTCGTCATCTGCGTCGGAAGAAGGAGGAGACATGTCAATGGCGTGATTGTTTTTGCCGAGATCGTTGCGAGTCATTACGCTTTTTTTTTGTTTCCATTATTGTTTATGTATTATTAATGTCAATCAGGTGGATGACATTTGATTCGGAGGAACGTATATACCATTTTGTACACTATCAATGAAAAGCTAAAAAAAAAACTTCAGTTCCTAAAACGAAACGCTTTTGCTGATGATTCACAAATAGCACGAGGAACACCATGTGTCTTTAAGGTTCGATACGATTCAATCGTTGCTTCCCCTGTCACGATGATGCATCACTTCCGTGGCTCAAATTACGCCTAATCTCCCGTCAGAAAAGCGACAGCTGGCGAGTAATTGTGGGTGACGACGATCGACACCGTAGCTGCTTGTCAAATAGAAGGTGACAATACCTGGGCTGTTTTTTTTTCAAAGATTCCCTTTTTTCCATTCCAAACAGGACACGAAGCTTAGGCGCTGATGGCAGGAAGATCTGTTTGACTGTTCCAATTGTAGTGCAGGATTCGAGGTTTTCTTAGAAATTGTAAAATTGATGAAAAGAACGGAGAAAGATTAAGGGTAACTGAAAGATTATGACCCGGGATGCGTCAGAAAGGTGAGATTAAGATTCATGTTACTGCAACGCTCAATCCGAATCCAATTTGGGATTGTTTTTTATGTTGTTATGTGTTTGGAAAACTGTTTCCAAAAATTTGCGATGTTGAATGTTTTGATATGTCATTGTGCATTAAACATGTTCTATTTGAATATGGATTCCAGTACTCTGATTTTTATATTATTTATATTCCCTTTCGAGAACTAATGCCTTTGCCAACTTTACAATGTCTTGAAGAACGCATGGAAAGCATAGAAGCCTTAATATTTGAATAAGATAAAAATGAACATAATTTTAAGCTCAAATGTTTCTGTTCTATTGATCAAATAAAGGTTGAATAGGCCCCAGACTGTTAAATTATCAACTGTTTATCTCAAATTTTAGCAAAACAATAATGATTTGTGAGTGTAGTCTGATTTCAAACAGTTAAAAAATCGTTCAATAACCTGAAATAGCAACTTGTTGAAATATATCATTCCTTCCTGGTAACTTTTCAAGCCATTTTCTTTTAATATGCTTTAATCTATTCCGTAAATAATTATTAATAAATGTATTTATATTATAAGAACGCTGTAGCTATAAAGATACTATAGTTTCCTTGAAAACGTTTGTAAAATATCAAGCAGACCTATCTTGAAATGCTTGATTTAATCCAATCAAATCGAAGGCCATGTAGATAAGTTTTTACAATTTTACAGCACAATCTGCTCTCTTTACAGCAGCCATAAATTGTATCTCTACCCTCGAAGCGCATGCAACAAGGAACAAGAGTGCAATAACAAAAAACACACAATTGACCGTCACGCTGCGAAAGCTACGCGCGTCATAAACTTCTGGACATGTGCACTAGCTTTTCGTTTGCATTGCTCGCCTACCCGTTCTAAGTGCAGGCCGATGCAGGCGCGTTGGAGAAGATTCCGATCGAATCAAACCCCAAAAGGCGATTCCAACTGATCGCGCTGGTGCCGGCTTGTTGCGTCGATGTTCATAAAGCCAACCGAAGGGCAAGAAGCCAGGAAGGAGATCGACAAAATAGTTAAACCGAATCATGCAGGCGAAACAGCGAAGAAGACGCAGGAGAAGACAGAACAAACCCCCCCGTTCGAGCCGGGAGGTGTTCCGAAGAGCGAAACTTCGCGCCACGATCATCATCAAGCCACGCTTGTAGGCATTCTGTTTCGCTGTCGCCGTTCGCGATCTAGCCGTGCTGCAGCAGTGCAGGCCATACGCGAAATGCACATTGCGAGAAGCCAGGTTAAGTCGGAGGATGGCATCACCGTGGTGTCTGGTGGGCATCCCGCGGGCTACAGAAGAGCTGAACGCTCTGCATACGACGAACGGGTGTAGGTATTTCCCCGTCATCCACCAACTGCACCGAACCGAATGGCAGCATCCTTCGCGCCCGCCACCGTGTCGCGTACAATTCATTCAATTTGTTTACTATTTTATTAGGCATTAAATTATTCAATTCCTCTGTTTCAACATCTTGTTGCGCCGTGTGTTTACGTTTGTTTATAAATATGTATATATTTTAATTTAATGAAACAATTGCCGCACCGGGTACGCGGGGAGGCTGGCTGCCGGGTTGGCGGCCGTCTTCACGGGCGTGCGCATACGGTAGAGCGCCTGCTGGTGCTGTCGAGAGCTCGTGAGACCGTGGATGCTGCTGCTGCTGCTGGGTGCAGTTGTAATTGAGTTAAGAGAACGTAGGCGCAAACCGGCAGGCAAAACTCGCACACGGCGCAACGAAGCGGGAAAAAAAAACCGGGCGAGAGATAAACACGCAGAAGAAGCCCCGCACCTTAAATCATAACGATTCATTCGTTCCACCCAAAGGTTCGTTTTTTTAGACGTTGTTTGTGCTGCCCATTTCCCACTCCGCTGTTCGTTCTTTCGGCGGCGAAATGATGAAAAACGCTTCCCCAGTACGGTAGGTTGTTGGGGAAGGTGAGAAAAAAAACGCAACCTACCGCCGCATTCAACATGGGATGAAATTGGAATGGAGTAAAAAAAAGAGTTACCCATCGTCTCTGCGATTCTGGTACCATGTAAGGGCGTGATTAGAGCGTTTATGCTTGGTTGATTTTTATTATCGACGCTGCGGCTTCTGATGCACCGCCCCGGTGCGCGCATTACGCCAGGGAGTGCGATGCAGTGAAACAACATTTTGGAATTGGAAGAATTGCATCGAGTGCAGCGAGCGATCGCGGCTAAGCTAGATCGTGGCGCGTGGAAGATGCAACTCTCGAGCTCGCCTGGACGCACGGCAGGCAATGGGTTCGAAAAAAAGTGTGGCATCGCGCTCAGGTTGAAATTATTCCCCAACATCTCTGTTATTATACCATAAAGGAATGATTGAGCAGTTTTTTTTGCTAATTATTTTTCTAACAGCTCAACCCAAGCATGCTTGGATGCTTCGGTTTGGGGATCACCTGTGCAGCGCTTCGTTTCGGACGGTCGTGCAGAACCTTGGCCGAAGAGATCGAGGAACGAGCAGAAACGCGCAAAAAAAACCCAGAAATTGAAGAAAAATAATGGTACGCGATACTTACGTTCGATCTTACGGAGGCAACTCCGGCTACCGGTAAGCCGACTTCCAGCGGAGGCCTCCACCATCAAAGGGAGAAAAAAACGAAACCCACTGACGAGCACAAAACACGAAACGAAACGTGTATGCGTCCATGGTGAATGGAAGCATTAGCGAAAATGAAGTGTTTGATAAGTTATTGTTTATTTGCTATTATGATCACTTATTTAATTGATGGGAACGAGAGCCGGGAGAGGTGCTTGTTTCGGTGCGGTGGGAAATCTATCAAATTGACACAACACATTCGGCTGTTCACACCCAAGTAGGGTTAGGTTTTCTCACGCCGTTGCGCTGGCAGGAATGTTAATTTGGTTGGTAGCCAAGTGTTTATGATTTAGCGGTTTTTCTCGTTCGATATCTTCACGTATCGGAGCATGTGTTTGTAGTGAACACGTGTTTGACTCGATGTTTCGAAAGGGATAGTATTGAAAACTACGTTTTATAGTTTATGATCATACGTGGACGGGTTGTGATTGTAAATCTCAAGTAAAATGATAATAGAATTCTGCTTTCGAATTGCAGATGCATTTGGAGTCTCTTAAAAACCAGAGGCCATTTTGTATTCCACCGCATCTACAAGCAAACTTACGGCTTCCTAGGTTATCTACATCTGCAATGGTTTCCCGAACGGACGCAAACGCCCAAACAGGGATGCGAATCTCCCCATTGCCACCGTCACTTCACGATCGATCAGATGTGGTTGTCGATCGCCACCAATTGGACGCTGGATAGCATCTACAAGCAAACTTACGGCTTCCTAGGTTATCTACATCTGCAATGGTTTCCCGAACGGACGCAAACGCCCAAACAGGGATGCGAATCTCCCCATTGCCACCGTCACTTCACGATCGATCAGATGTGGTTGTCGATCGCCACCAATTGGACGCTGGATAAAGATCGACGTCCCGATTGCTCCGAACACCTTCCGACGGCTCGAGACAAAAAAAAGGTCGGTTTGTTTGGCGCGTATCACCACACCGACGATGCCGATGCCGAAACCTGACCGGCCTGACAGGCGGAACCGGTGCTCGTAATAAATAGAGCAAAGAGCGCTAGCTGCGGAGGATGGCATGCGCTTTTTCCCATGCTCCGTTTTAACACAGAGGAAGTGAAGCATAATGTTTGAGCGCTCAATGTTTTTTGTGTTGTTGTCTGCTTTCTCAGCGCTGCAAGTGAGTGCTCTCCTTCAAAGGACGCCTTCCGGTGTCGAAAGCTAGGAAATCAATCACATTTTATGGCACCTCTAATGTTTCGCCGCCAGCGTGCGCGCGCTCGCTGGTGGTTTGGGGTTGGTTCCGGAGGTTTACGAGTTGTTTGATTTACAAATCTCGTAAACAAATAGCCGAGTGTAAACAGCCGGCGGTGGGCCGGGCAATAGGGCGATAAGCTTCATTTGGGCTCAAACAACCGTACAATGAAGCATCATTATTATCCCGCGTTTTGGGTCCTCTCCATCCGAAGATCTGCTTTTAATTTCACGTGTTAGCTCGTGTTTGGAAAACTGTTGCATATAAACATATTTAACAGGCAATCTCAATCTGAAACTATCAATATTTGCTTATTCAATTATATGTGTATGTATGCCGTGTATGTCTTGATCAACTGCATGCATGGTTCATCTGCACAAAAAGCTGAAAAAATTCATGAAAATCCATTTTTTAATATTTTTGACTACATTAGTTTTTTTTAGAAATAAAAGGTGCATTGTTTCGTAATATAGCTCTAGTTTTTAAAACAAAATAATAGTTCAAAGTACCAATTTGAATTTAAATCAACTTAAAAGTTCAACTAACTGCTTTCCCTTCTAATTCCCCAAATTGGATTCGGATTGAGCGTTGCAGTAACATGAATCTTAATCTCACCTTTCTGACGCATCCCGGGTCATAATCTTTCAGTTACCCTTAATCTTTCTCCGTTCTTTTCATCAATTTTACAATTTCTAAGAAAACCTCGAATCCTGCACTACAATTGGAACAGTCAAACAGATCTTCCTGCCATCAGCGCCTAAGCTTCGTGTCCTGTTTGGAATGGAAAAAAGGGAATCTTTGAAAAAAAACAGCCCAGGTATTGTCACCTTCTATTTGACAAGCAGCTATGGTGTCGATCGTCGTCACCCACAATTACTCGCCAGCTGTCGCTTTTCTGACGGGAGATTAGGCGTAATTTGAGCCACGGAAGTGATGCATCATCGTGACAGGGGAAGCAACGATTGAATCGTATCGAACCTTAAAGACACATGGTGTTCCTCGTGCTATTTGTGAATCATCAGCAAAAGCGTTTCGTTTTAGGAACTGAAGTTTTTTTTTTAGCTGAAAAGCTAGTGCACATGTCCAGAAGTTTATGACGCGCGTAGCTTTCGCAGCGTGACGGTCAATTGTGTGTTTTTTGTTATTGCACTCTTGTTCCTTGTTGCATGCGCTTCGAGGGTAGAGATACAATTTATGGCTGCTGTAAAGAGAGCAGATTGTGCTGTAAAATTGTAAAAACTTATCTACATGGCCTTCGATTTGATTGGATTAAAACAAGCATTTCAAGATAGGTCTGCTTGATATTTTACAAACGTTTTCAAGGAAACTATAGTATCTTTATAGCTACAGCGTTCTTATAATATAAATACATTTATTAATAATTATTTACGGAATAGATTAAAGCATATTAAAAGAAAATGGCTTGAAAAGTTACCAGGAAGGAATGATATATTTCAACAAGTTGCTATTTCAGGTTATTGAACGATTTTTTAACTGTTTGAAATCAGACTACACTCACAAATCATTATTGTTTTGCTAAAATTTGAGATAAACAGTTGATAATTTAACAGTCTGGGGCCTATTCAACCTTTATTTGATCAATAGAACAGAAACATTTGAGCTTAAAATTATGTTCATTTTTATCTTATTCAAATATTAAGGCTTCTATGCTTTCCATGCGTTCTTCAAGACATTGTAAAGTTGGCAAAGGCATTAGTTCTCGAAAGGGAATATAAATAATATAAAAATCAGAGTACTGGAATCCATATTCAAATAGAACATGTTTAATGCACAATGACATATCAAAACATTCAACATCGCAAATTTTTGGAAACAGTTTTCCAAACACATAACAACATAAAAAACAATCCCAAATTGGATTCGGATTGAGCGTTGCAGTAACATGAATCTTAATCTCACCTTTCTGACGCATCCCGGGTCATAATCTTTCAGTTACCCTTAATCTTTCTCCGTTCTTTTCATCAATTTTACAATTTCTAAGAAAACCTCGAATCCTGCACTACAATTGGAACAGTCAAACAGATCTTCCTGCCATCAGCGCCTAAGCTTCGTGTCCTGTTTGGAATGGAAAAAAGGGAATCTTTGAAAAAAAACAGCCCAGGTATTGTCACCTTCTATTTGACAAGCAGCTACGGTGTCGATCGTCGTCACCCACAATTACTCGCCAGCTGTCGCTTTTCTGACGGGAGATTAGGCGTAATTTGAGCCACGGAAGTGATGCATCATCGTGACAGGGGAAGCAACGATTGAATCGTATCGAACCTTAAAGACACATGGTGTTCCTCGTGCGTCTCGTTTCATAAACCGAATCCGCTCGCCCGCTTCGTTGCGCCGTGTGCGAGTTTTGCCTGCCGGTTTGCGCCTACGTTCTCTTAACTCAATTACAACTGCACCCAGCAGCAGCAGCAGCATCCACGGTCTCACGAGCTCTCGACAGCACCAGCAGGCGCTCTACCGTATGCGCACGCCCGTGAAGACGGCCGCCAACCCGGCAGCCAGCCTCCCCGCGTACCCGGTGCGGCAATTGTTTCATTAAATTAAAATATATACATATTTATAAACAAACGTAAACACACGGCGCAACAAGATGTTGAAACAGAGGAATTGAATAATTTAATGCCTAATAAAATAGTAAACAAATTGAATGAATTGTACGCGACACGGTGGCGGGCGCGAAGGATGCTGCCATTCGGTTCGGTGCAGTTGGTGGATGACGGGGAAATACCTACACCCGTTCGTCGTATGCAGAGCGTTCAGCTCTTCTGTAGCCCGCGGGATGCCCACCAGACACCACGGTGATGCCATCCTCCGACTTAACCTGGCTTCTCGCAATGTGCATTTCGCGTATGGCCTGCACTGCTGCAGCACGGCTAGATCGCGAACGGCGACAGCGAAACAGAATGCCTACAAGCGTGGCTTGATGATGATCGTGGCGCGAAGTTTCGCTCTTCGGAACACCTCCCGGCTCGAACGGGGGGGTTTGTTCTGTCTTCTCCTGCGTCTTCTTCGCTGTTTCGCCTGCATGATTCGGTTTAACTATTTTGTCGATCTCCTTCCTGGCTTCTTGCCCTTCGGTTGGCTTTATGAACATCGACGCAACAAGCCGGCACCAGCGCGATCAGTTGGAATCGCCTTTTGGGGTTTGATTCGATCGGAATCTTCTCCAACGCGCCTGCATCGGCCTGCACTTAGAACGGGTAGGCGAGCAATGCAAACGAAAAGCTAGTGCACATGTCCAGAAGTTTATGACGCGCGTAGCTTTCGCAGCGTGACGGTCAATTGTGTGTTTTTTGTTATTGCACTCTTGTTCCTTGTTGCATGCGCTTCGTGGGGTATTGCATCGTCCATGCGCCGACCGTCCGATGCAAATGCCGCAAATGCGCTTGTGCAATGGGGTGGCTCGCGAAATGTTCGTCTCGTTTCATAAACCGAATCCGCTCGCCCGCTTCGTTGCGCCGTGTGCGAGTTTTGCCTGCCGGTTTGCGCCTACGTTCTCTTAACTCAATTACAACTGCACCCAGCAGCAGCAGCAGCATCCACGGTCTCACGAGCTCTCGACAGCACCAGCAGGCGCTCTACCGTATGCGCACGCCCGTGAAGACGGCCGCCAACCCGGCAGCCAGCCTCCCCGCGTACCCGGTGCGGCAATTGTTTCATTAAATTAAAATATATACATATTTATAAACAAACGTAAACACACGGCGCAACAAGATGTTGAAACAGAGGAATTGAATAATTTAATGCCTAATAAAATAGTAAACAAATTGAATGAATTGTACGCGACACGGTGGCGGGCGCGAAGGATGCTGCCATTCGGTTCGGTGCAGTTGGTGGATGACGGGGAAATACCTACACCCGTTCGTCGTATGCAGAGCGTTCAGCTCTTCTGTAGCCCGCGGGATGCCCACCAGACACCACGGTGATGCCATCCTCCGACTTAACCTGGCTTCTCGCAATGTGCATTTCGCGTATGGCCTGCACTGCTGCAGCACGGCTAGATCGCGAACGGCGACAGCGAAACAGAATGCCTACAAGCGTGGCTTGATGATGATCGTGGCGCGAAGTTTCGCTCTTCGGAACACCTCCCGGCTCGAACGGGGGGGTCTTTGGGTGGAACGAATGAATCGTTATGATTTAAGGTGCGGGGCTTCTTCTGCGTGTTTATCTCTCGCCCGGTTTTTTTTTGCTGGCTTGCCGTTGCGACTGTGGTGATGATATTATAAACGAAATTGCCGCCTTTTTATCAGTGATAAATGATCCCTGTTTGGGCGTTTGCGTCCGTTCGGGAAACCATTGCAGATGTAGATAACCTAGGAAGCCGTAAGTTTGCTTGTAGATGAGGTGGAATACAAAATGGCCTCTGGTTTTTAAGAGACTCCAAATGCATCTGCAATTCGAAAGCGATTCTATTATCATTTTACTTGAGATTTACTATCACAACCTGTCCACGTATGATCATAAACTATAAAACGTATGTTTTCAAGACTATCTCTTTCGAAATATCGAATCAAACACGTGTTCACTACAAACACATGCTCCGATACGTGGAGATATCGAACGAGAAAAACCGCTAAATCATAAACACTTGGCTACCAACCAAATTAACATTCCTGCCAGCGCAACGGCGTGAGAAAACCTAACCCTACTTGGGTGTGAACAGCCGAATGTGTTGTGTCAATTTGATAGATTTCCCACCGCACCGAAACAAGCACCTCTCCCGGCTCTCGTTCCCATCAATTAAATAAGTGATCATAATAGCAAATAAACAATAACTTATCAAACACTTCATTTTCGCTAATGCTTCCATTCACCATGGACGCATACACGTTTCGTTTCGTGTTTTGTGCTCGTCAGTGGGTTTCGTTTTTTCTCCCTTTGATGATGGAGGCCTCCGCTGGAAGTCGGTTTACCGGTAGCCGGAGTTGCCTCCGTAAGATCGAACGTAAGTATCGCGTACCATTATTTTTCTTCAATTTCTGTTTTTTTTGCGCGTTCGTACCTCGATCTCTTCGGCCAAGGTTCTGCACGACCGTCCGAAACGAAGATCTGCACAGGTGATCCCCAAACCGAAGCATCCAAGCATGCTTGGGTTGAGCTGTTAGAAAAATAATTAGCAAAAAAAAACTGCTCAATCATTCCTTTATGGTATAATAACAGAGATGTTGGGGAATAATTTCAACCTGAGCGCGATGCCACACTTTTTTTCGAACCCATTGCCTGCCGTGCGTCCAGGCGAGCTCGAGAGTTGCATCTTCCACGCGTCACGATCTAGCTTAGCCGCGATCGCTCGCTGCACTCGATGCAATTCTTCCAATTCCAAAATGTTGTTTCACTGCATCGCACTCCCTGGCGTAATGCGCGCACCGGGGCGGTGCATCAGAAGCCGCAGCGTCGATAATAAAAATCAACCAAGCATAAACGCTCTAATCACGCCCTTACATGGTACCAGAATCGCAGAGTCGATGGGTAACTTTTTTTTACTCCATTCCAATTTCATCCCATGTTGAATGCGGTGGTAGGTTGCGTTTTTTTTTCTCTCACCTGCCCCAACAACCTACCGTACTGGGGAAGCGTTTTTCATCATTTCGCCGCCGAAAGAACGAACAGCGGAGTGGGAAATGGGCAGCACAAACAACGTCTAAAAAAACGAACCTTTGGGTGGAACGAATGAATCGTTATGATTTAAGGTGCGGGGCTTCTTCTGCGTGTTTATCTCTCGCCCGGTTTTTTTTTTGCTGGCTTGCCGTTGCGACTGTGGTGATGATATTATAAACGAAATTGCCGCCTTTTTATCAGTGATAAATGATTCACTGAACATGCAATCAAACTGATTAGCGGTGATGTTAGGCCGTAAACGATGATCGTATTCACACCTTGCTACGATTGATTCTGTCACGAAACCAGAGCAATTGGTAGAATGATTATAATTTACTCAAAGCAACTAAAAGCAAAAAGCAATATTCAATTTTAGATTATTTTTTTTAGAACACGTTTGAAAAAAATCATTCCATATAACTAAGCAAGACATCTTTGAATATTATTGCAAGAAAGCGAGATTACGAAAAATGATTTTATTATATGAATTGAGAAAGTAATGAAATAGCTTTACCCGTTGTGTTAGTTAAAACATAGCAACGGACAAAACATCATTTTCCCATTGTGATCGGTTTTGGGGGTCCTTCAAGTTGAAGTACTATGCAAAAAAATTATCAACTTATTCTGTATTATGCTATCGCACTTTCTACAAAGTTGTACTGAGTTGGATATTTCATTTTTTGATTTGATGATGAATAAATAAAGTATTTCTCCTTTTCAAAAACATTCACCCAAAGTTATGTTTTTCCTTGTGTAAAATCAAGTCGATCGTCAAAGCATTAGAATAAGCCTTTTTTCTGATTAAAGTAGAATAAAGTAAAAGCTTTCTTCTCAACCGAACATCTACGTACAAAGGTCTCACCCAGGAATAATGTATAAATATTCTACACCACGCTCCATACAACGTTGATTCAATACGTAACCTATAAATAAACCATGAAGAAATGCTGCACAATCTACCCACACCCTCATCAGCGTTAGATACATTTCTCATCATCAGCCGCATACATTGTTGCAGGCTGGCTCCTAGCTGTTGCTGCTGCTACTTACGCATCCCGTCTCATGTTGCGTTCTGCTCATGCGTGATCATGCAAGCACGATGCCCCGTTTCATCCGACCAACGAAATCCCTGCCTAAGCCGCACGAACCCTAAGCGCGTATTGTGATTTTCTTTGGCTTCCTGCATTGACCCGAACATTGTATTGCTTACGGCTTAGTGCTTTTCTTTCCACCCCGAGTGCGGAATGCGGCAGTGTGTGGCGGGTGGCTGGTGCGAGTGTTTAGATTTCATTTCAGCTCCCTTTTCGAACGGCCGTTCTTGGCATCTGCTGCTGCTACGTGCTATCTTTCACACCATGTCGGCCAATTGTCGTGGCCAATGTTTTCGTACCGGATTGCGTTACGACACCCTTTTCTCTGCGCTTGTGTGCTGCATCGGGCTGCAGCAGAGATAGGCGGCGAGACAACGGCACAGCACGGCACGGCACGTGAAATGGAATTCCTTTCGCGGGCTGACGGCATTATCTATCGCCCTGGATATGGCCGAGCGGAAAACGCAACGTGGTGAATGCGTTTTATGGTACGCGGACAATAATGCCACGAAACGAACCTCTTAAGCATCTACGACAGTAACTATAAAAGACTCGATTATTTAAAAAAAAGGTTAGTGGTTAGAGATCAAGTATGGTTTCAAATAAGAGCTATTATGAAGTTGATTGTAATTCACTAAAATTTAGAAATTCAAATGATTTAATATTTAACTCATTTTGTTTTTTATTGTTTATAAATACAATTTTTCAAGAGGAATCCTTTGAGCAGCTCCTTCCCAAATGCCAACAAAGAACTGTTCACGCAGCGGCATCACCGGGAGCAACATTCTCAGCATGAGTCACTGCCATAGAATCATCCGACCAATGTGGTTATCAACTAGATCGCGCATGCCCTCTCTCAGGCGGACGGAGAGATATCCTGATTTGCTTTTCTTTCTCCTCCCTCATCTTCCAATCCGACACAATACAGCGACTGGAAAGCCAAATCCAAGAACGTTTACCACGAACAACGAACCACTAGACAAAGTAGAAGGAATGGACCGAGGGGTCCTCAAAATGTGTGGTCATATTTTATCTCCTCATCGTCGACCCTCACTGCGAGTGATGCCCGCTTCGCTTCGGCCAGCTCCGTACAAAAGACTTCAATGTGCGCACCCGCGAGGAACCGACACGCGAAAGGTCAGAAGTATCGCGACACGTGTGACAGTGAATAAATTTGTCTCGTCGAGGCCAGTTCTAATGTCGCGGCCCTCCCGACCTACGGCAATCGCGCGCGTCACACGCCCAGCCGGGAACGCGCATCAATGAATGGGATGCCACAAAGTGAACCCGGCGACAGTGCCTTGCGGGGCCACGAAGCGAATGTCAAACCCACTTAATCAAACAAACGAACGAACACCTCACCAACTGGACACAGGGAAAGTGTCTACGCGATAGTGTCCCCGGCCCGCGGGGCGAAAGTTTTTCATGCGGGTTCGAAAGCCGGTGGTGAAGTAATTTAAGATAAATTGAAGGCTATTAAAGACTAAAGGCGGAGACAATCGGGGATGGAATAGTCGAACGTGCGTTCGTCCCGAAGCGTGCGGTCAAGAAGAAAAGGGGACGTACAATCTAAATCTCGATAGGATCAGGCTTAAATAAATTGGTACAGGATCGTCCCGTGAGATCCTTGAAAAAAGCAGCCGCAAGCTTTCTTTCCCGTAGCATTATTTGGAAGCATTCTTTCGTGCATTCTTCTTGGCTTACCTTTGGAGAAGAATTTCCACGGACACGAGACTCTTCTCTAGTGGTGCGATCCATCTTCCGTGTCGATCCAAATTTATTATTTATAAAACAAACATTCCTCCCGTCGACGGGAATGATCACATTTATCAGGCCCGTCAATCAGCGCAACCAAATTGAACTATCGAGCAGCGAGTGCGGTAGAATTTATTCTAAATTTTCCTACACGCTTCGCTGTCGACTTTCCTAGCTCACACCACCTCCGTCCTGCTCGGAACATTCCAGGGGAGCTCTTATCGCAGCAGAACCAAAAAACCGTCCAACTGCGAGGCCATCCGGCCCGATCGAGTGATAAACAAATAAACAATTTCAATGGCAAAACACACCTAGCGGCGAAAAAAACAACTCTCCTGCCTGTTACTCTTACACACTTACCCGGGGGAACCGGCGATGGGGCGCCTCGAGTGGCTCGAGCCTTGCCACTCTTGCCGGCCGCTACAGGCACTCCAACCGGATCGAACCACCATCCGGACACCGATTCCGGAGAGAAATTCGTACACCACGCGACGCAGCGAAACAGAACACAAAAATCGTTCCAATCGTTCCATCGGCCGAACTCGTTGCGCCGGTGTTAGAATTTGTGTTTGCCTTTCCTATTGCCGAACGCCGGAGGTTTTGTTTTTGTTTTCATACCGCGCTCGCCTCGCGTATGGCAAGAATCTTAACCATCGCTTTAAGGACGCACCGTTTCGTTGCGTTGTTCCACGAAATTCTTCACGGCGTTTGTGCTGTGTTGCGAGCGACGGAGAAACGGTCAAGAGTACGGTCACGATCGTGGGTCGGTGGGAGGAAACAGACGAAGCGGGCTGCTCGATAAACAACTGTTCAATTGTTTTCTGATATTGTAGCGTAAAGATTGGGGTGGTGAAACAATTAAAAAAAAACGCAGACACACTTCATTTCGCCACCAGACTCACAGGCGTGGGAGTCCCGTGGGAGTTTGATGAAAGCGCTACAACCGTTAATGCAAAGCTTCGCAAAAAAAAACGATCGTTTGCCAGCCAACAAATCAAACTCCCAAACCGCGCCTGTGTTGGGCTGACCTGGAGAAATCGCTTAATGGTGACTGATTAGTTCGTGCATTTTCAGTGCGCGAACACTTTCTGAGGTGGTCGCTGTCGCGGTGCAAGATAAGCGAGTAAATTTCTCTTCGCTTCCTTTCCCTTTCGCGAGCGCGCACCCGCTCGGGGACTCAAGGAGATCGAAGTTATCTTCCCCACGGGCTCTAGAGCGTCCTTAAGTGACTCCCACACATCCACAGCTCTTAATCTTGGCACATTCTTTAGACGGCAGACAAATATGGAGAGAGAAAAAAAGCACACATATAAACTTCCACGCCGGCCGCGACATGGGCCGACGCGGGTTCATGGTGATAGATAAAAGTGCAACATGTAAAATTAATACCCCGCGAGCCGCGTAGTCGCGTAAAGGTTGCACCGCCATTTAGTCATGCTCAAATGTCGCACGTTGTGTGCGATAAAATATGCAAATTGGACTTCCTGGCGCGCACCCGAAGCCGCGACGTCTGCACTCTCACAAGCACACACACAGCGCGAGACTTCTGGAACGGTTCTGGGTTCGTCGCTTGTGGCGAAGTTGATTTATGTCTATCGATGATGAAGTATTTTCAGCCCGCCAATGCTAATGAATGCGCTACCACGGTGAATCACGAGCGCGCTCGCTGTCGAGGGCGTTCTTTCGAAACCAAAAGTGAATCATTGATCAAGAATTGGGTTTGCGGTGCGTTGCGCTGCGGAGACGACGGGACGAAAATCGGCACCGCGTGGTTTCAAACCGGCGATAAACTAGACAGCAGGCGCAGCGTGCTCTTCGCGCGGCGGCGCATCGGTGACCCTGAACTTCTCGTCTGGCCTGAGCTGGGACCCGACAGCTCCAGCAGCGTTCTTCGTTCTATTTTGCCGTTTTTCTTCGAAGCGGTTGAGAGCTTCAAATCAAATGTTTATTCTAATATCGCTCGATGGCCTTCACGAAACACGCAGGGCGTAAGTAGACGGATCTACTTCAAGCAATGGAATTCGGAATGCATCGCACCCCGAGTCCGGACAGCATTTCCCACAGTGTGACCGATCGCCACAGCATCTTCTCAGCAGTTTTCCCAGAAACAGGTCCCTCCACCGGTGAGTGCCGACACAGGAATAACCGGGCAATACAGACAGTGTCAGTGTTTATGTTTGTGTTTGGAATTTGCCGTTTGCCGTGTGTGTGTGTGTGTGTGCGAAACTCGCGCCGCGCCGGGCGGAAGGAATCAAAGCATCAAAAGTGTACGTGTTCGTGCGATGGGAAAATCATTCTCGCGGTATGCTCGCGCGCCGTTTACTCTTATTAATTGCCTATTAACATGGAAGAGTGTGTGCGCCGGCGCGGTTGTTGATTTATTTTTCGGTCGGTATGCAAACGAAAAAATCGGAATGCTTCGAAATTGTGTTTGCGGATTGCGTTGTGAATTCGGAATTCGCGCGCGCGCGGGCGTACAGAGATGCCGCGAGAAATCCTCTTCCTGCTGCTCCATTTCTCTGGGTCTGTGGTTGGAGGAGTAAGAGTCATCCTGAGCTGAGAGCTTTGTGGTTTTTTTCTTCAAAATATCGCATTTTGAAATTATTAAATTATATCGAAGACTGCTTTGCTGTTTTATTTAGTTTAAAATATAAATTTAATATGACTGCGAATGAGAGACTTCCGGAGAAATTACTAGAGAAGTTCTAGAGAACAAGTAAAATGACAAAACGAGTTGATTTTCAATATTTCAAAGCTCAGCATACGTTGATCTAACGGAATAGAAGAACTCTTACTTTGTATCCAAAACAATGATGACATCAAGCCATTTTACGCACATACAGAGGCTCAACAAAAAACAAAATCATGTACCATGATGCACATAACAAATGACATCTGTTCATATTTCATTATTACCTCCATCCAGCCATTAATATTGCCGTCTGCTGCTCCATCAACTCCGCCTGGCCAGCTACACTCTGACGGGCCCCTAATCGTCGGAACAAGATGTCCTTTCAACAGACCATTTGTCGCCTTTCAACGAGGCACGAGCAAAGTAAGACTTATCTATCCTACAGCCCAACGCATCGCGCCCGCTTGCCCCAAGCCGCGTTTTGTGACGCCGTCGCTGTGGAATAAAATTTGCGCAATTATTTTTCATTTTGTCAGCATTATAATTACTCGCCTGATGCGGAGTGTTAGATAGGCTGAGCCATGGCGCATCGGGGTGGTTGTTGCTATTTGCTTTGCCTCGGTCGGTGTCTCGGCTGTGAGTAACGGCTCAAGAAGCTCTCGGGAGGCATCGCGACAAAATGAGGAAATTGTTGCAAACGATCGAACGACCCGATATGGCGCCAAGGCTGGCCGGGTACGAATCGAAATGAATATTTTAATTATATTTCGCTAGCCAGGAGACGACTGTGCTGCTTACCCGAATCTGCTGCGCTCGCACGCCACCGGCTCCCGGTGGACACTTCCAGCACCGAAATCGATCTGCAAATAAGTTTCCTAGCCGCTCGTTCGCTCGACACCCCTCGGTACGGTGCGACGGTGACGGGATTAAGTTGTACTCGCTTAGTCTTGCGCTTAAGTCTTTCTATTTCGAGCCTCTTGCGCGTCCCCCGTCTGGGGCTCGATAATGCGATCTTTTCTCTTGCCCTCTCGCTTGCTCGCTCGCTCGGTTCAATGAGCTTGATAAGTGGAGGAGGCATAAAATAACCCTGCTCCCTTCGTCACCACCATACGTGAGCCGTTTGCCGCATACCGTACGCTAATCGGTGACGATATGCTAAGCGCGGTCGCGCCGCCGATCACTTGCAGAAGCCTGTAGCGGCGGGTTACTGCTGCGGGATAGCAGCGGTATGCCGCGATCACAATCGCGTACCACCGGTCAGAAGCGGGAGAGGTGTTTTTTGTTTCGTTTTTTTTTTATTATTGCACACTTTGAAATTCATGCAACGATTAGCGATCGCATATCGAAATGTCGGCTCGCGCCTTTATGAATTCCCGACATTTTAATTATCCCAGCAACAATTTTAATTGCGGCTCGCTATTATTCAATTTGCATGGCACTTTGCGGGCGAATGAAAATCGCAATCAATCATAATCGAGCTTACTCATAGTTGAAAGTAGTTTTCTGTGCTCTGCGTTTCAAAATTACAATATTTTAATTAGTTTCTTGAAAACTGTTTTTTATTTTCAATTTGAACTTCTTTTAAGCGGCGATTCTTATACTTAACACAAAAGATTTTTTCTTACTAAAAGATCTGCCTTTTGATCGTCATCGGAGTCGATAGTAGTGTTGTTAAATTTCACCAATTCAAATTTAAATCTCAGTTTATATATAGCTTTATACAGTACACTGCGACATTCTAAATTAAAACGTTCGTACTTTGGCCCAGCAAAACACGGTAATTGTCCAATTAAAGCCATTTCATATTAAATTACCTTCGGTATTAAAATAGCGCCGCTCAATCTATCCTGCACGCCCTACCGTGTGTCCCACTTCCATCACGCCAGGTAGCACACGCCCGCTCGCTGCCACCGGTTTAATCGGCTAAGATCGAAAACGGCAACATGCAAACAGGATCCAACCGATAGGCACCTCCGGGAGCAGCAATACGAACGCCAGAAGAAGCAAAAAAAAACGGCCAATAAAAACTCGCACGAATATCTTAACCACGCAACACGGTGACAAAACAAAACACAGCCATTCCCAATCCGACCGATCACCGCGGACCGACCGAAAGGAAGCGAAAATGCACGCCGCTAGGGTCACCCGGATTTGCTAATGTCTTAATTGGGATCGGTTTCCCGGGCCCGAAACGCTTAAAAACGCGCACCCGTCAGCCCCGCGCGCGCTGCGGCCCCGGCGTCGAATTGGAAATAAAATATGACTCAACCGTGGCAGTGCGGTGGATTAACATTATAATTAACCTCCAATTAATTCACACGTTTCGCAAGTGGAAATAAACTCGCTCGCACCTCCTGAATCATGATTGCTCGGATCGGCGACCCGAGGTGACAATTCGGGGTGGGGTGGGGGGCGGGGGCCTTCCCGTGGCGTGAGACGGGCTGGAGGAGCCACACTCGAGATGCATCTCGTGGCAAGACGCGCCTGCACACGCGTAGCATGCAGGCTGATTTTCATCCAAATTGGTCCTACCGCTCCGCTCCGCCGGCCGCGTTTGGATTCGAAAACGATCGAGTTGCCCCCACACAGCAGCCCGGCTGGCCGTCGATTCGATCTCTTCACCCCCCTCCTGAAATGCAAGCGAAGCAGCGCAACAAAGCGACGAAATCGAGCTCACGGGACCCGGGCGACACTCTAACCACGGTCACAAAAATGCCAACTGCAGCCTGTGCCAGATCGTTTGCACGATGATGTGTTTTTTGCTTTTTTTTTCTCGCTCTTTCTCTCTCTTTTGTGCGCTTCTCACCCAGACTGGGAGAGAGCGAGAGGAGGCAGCAAATTAAAATAAAACAGCACAGACTCGAAGGTGAACGGGAACGGGCAGATGAAAAAATCGTCACCCAGCGATCGCGGCCCAGCAAAAAGCCACGGAAAAGAGGAAATAAGAAAAATAATTACTACTGTCTTCGATTTCATTCAATTTGTTTCGCCCCCGACCCGTGGTAAAAGTGCGACCTTAGGCCCGGCTCGGGGCATCCGGTGCACGGGAAACGAAAATCGGCAAGGAACCGTCCCACCGTGGCCTCAGGGGTGGACAAAAGCTCGCAGCAGATCATGCGAGTTTGAGCAGCGTGCGCAAAGGACAATGCAAGAAGAATGTTTGCGCAACTAACGCTTGTAAGGAACGATTTTTTCCTCATTTTTGCACATTTGAAAAAAGTACTCGAAATCTTTCTTCGGTTCGATCTTCGGTGGTCGCAATGTGTAAGTTATGATCTTAAGAAACGCACTGCTAGGATCTCTTGAGAAACTGTTTTGCAGCTCGGTTTAAAACATTTAGTTCAATACTGGTAGTTCTAATTGAAAAGAAACTTTCACATTTTTTCTTATTACATTTTATCATTAACAGTTTTACCGACATGGAAGAAATATCTGTTAATAGAAGGTTAGCTTTAATTTTCATATAATTTTGCTTCTTTCTCTTATCGTTCTTTCAACTCCTTCATCTTGCTATTTTTTCCAAAGCATACAAGAAGAAATATTTATATATCTATCCTAGCGATTCGTTGAGATAACAAACACTTTCTCATATACCTTAACGAACAAAAAATGAATGCTGTGCTACTATTATTATAGATTTAGCAAAGCTGGACGCTTGCCTCAACAGATTTAAACATTGATTTATGTCGCGTAAAGAGATTGTCTTGAAATTATCTTTAAAATACTTATCTCACTTCTTCAACCTCTTCTCTAACGTGTTTATACTTTATGCTTCATGGTATGACAACACATTGCTAAAATCAAGGGTTCATCATGGTTTTTTTACAGAACAATGGTAACGCTGGTTAAACATAATATTTTATCATGTAAGTGTAATTCTGTTTGCTTATGGTGGTGAGACGAAGCATTTTCTATTCCCATTGAAACCATGCTCAATATTTCAGCCCTTTTTATTGCGAGTAACGAACGAAGAATGAAAAAAATAATCTCAAAGTAGCAAAGCATCAAATCTTACGCACATCAAAAGCTGAGCTGCAAAGTAGAGTAAATTCTTATTTTATGTTAATATTTTTCGCACTGCATATAACACATCGTGTTTGCATGTAAATCGATACCTGTGCGCTCCGTGTGTGTGTGCGAGTTTTTTGTTCTTCTTTTTCGGCGCTCTCCACCGTTTCGTTCCGATGGCAGCAGCTCTGTGCTTTCGGTCGGAAGTTTTTCGCGTCACCGCTCGAGCCACATTAAGATACCAAAAAATGCGGCAAAAATGGTACGCGATACGCGATGGCACAACAAACCGTTGCTTGCACGCGTACGGGCAGCACTTTTGCCGCCGTTCTTGCCGTGCTCCAGGCATGCTGCGAGAAGAGGGGCGCGCGTCCGTCCCACTGCCTCGCATATTTGCGTTTTCGGACGTTAATTTGTTTGCCGTCGACGCCATCGACATTCGGGCGCACTTTGTCTTTGCTCGCCGGATCGTTGCCCCCGGGCGGGTGCTGTCAGCGGAAGAATGTGCCGATTGTGTAAGACGACACGGTAGCGCTCGCCCGGAATAGGTCGTCCGCCGAGAAGCTGTAAGTTATTGCGCTGGGGAGGGATGCTGAAGCAAACAACGGGAACGAAAGGAGTCTCCACCGAGCGGCAGCAGCTGAGTGTCGAACAAATTGTTTGTAACATGACTATGCCGAGCAAATGAACTAGCGTTCTGTGCATGAAACCAAAAGGGGATGGTGTTTTAAACAACGACAGCAAAAAAGGTCAGACCCAGAAAACACCAACCGGCGTACCGGAGTGCTCAATCTTCATCCTTCTGGACAGTGAAACACTATATCCTGCTGGCGTTCTTTCGGGTGCGTATGCGCCGGCTGACAAATTGAACCCGAAACCACCACCACCACGCAATGCAAACTGCAGCGCACGTCTCGCTCCGTTCGTCTGCTGTCCCGTCAATGTTCCCCTCCCGCAGCAATGGCCAAGAAAGGTGGTTGAACTGTTGATGGGTGGAAACTTAAAACCCGAACCCATTTTCACCAAAAAGGCTCCTTATGCGCTGGAAAGTATTATTTTTCCTGCTGCCTGGAAGCTTCGCTCAGTATTCGGTAGACGAGCTCACAAAATACGACGTGAATGTTGGGTAATAGTCGTTACTGCGAATGTAACAGTTGTTGAACCAGAATGAAAAAAGAAAGAAAGAACATCTTTTGATCGATTGAAATAAAAGTATTTTCAAAATACTTCGAATGCCATCAAAGTCATCGTCATAGAATCGAAGTTATTGGAGCCTTTCGTATTGTCAAAAGCAAACCATTTCGGCAAATACTCTGACATATCTGTAACTGTAGTTTTAACACATTTAACATGTAAAAAAAGCTAAATTACATAAGAAAATGAAACTTTCAACTACAATACAATGGTTTAGTTTTGAGCTTTTAGCGATTTTCTCTCAATTTAACCCCAAAAACCAAAAGATATTGAACATTTAGTTTTGATATAGCTTTTTATGTATCTCTTGCGAGCAGTCTTCTTCCTTGGACCTTTTTCAAAGAACCCGCTTCCTGATAGAACTTAGTTATAAAGAAAGAAGTCGATTCCATAAAAAAACATCGAAACAAGAACGAATGCACTAATTTCAGTAATATATTTGCTGATCATCGTTGCTGAATATGACATAATATTTTGAAAAATATGATAAATAACCTAACTAATCAAAAATATGTTTGCCTTCAAAAGGTTCATCTTTTCCAATCTATTCCATTCCCAAAGGGTCATCAGATTGGAAGTACTTTTTACATAACAATAATTATCATACTGATCATATCGTAACTCATACTGATCTAATGCGCATCAAGTTGAATCTAAATTTAAGCTATTTAGTGACATAAAATTCCAAATTAAATTTGTCTCTAGCCTATTGTCATGGAAAAGATTCAATCTAAAATGATTAAGCAATTCACATCTATTAAGCAACAATGTCTGATTTCGATCAATATTATTTTTTCCATCAAATCGTCTGCAACACAGCCAGTGACAATTGCGTAAATTATTTTGCAATCAGCAGACAAACCACCAGCCTCTGCATGCTGTATGCAAAGCGAACAATTGAGCCACATTTCATCGTGCCGAGCCAACACCCCTTCAGACCGATCCGAGCGCCAAACGTCTTACCTAATCAGCGGAAACATTTCAAAATACCTCGTGAAACCACCAATTCATGTCGGCTCGCTCCGTCCGAGGCGAAAGGAGGAGTGACAGTACGGAGGTTTTGATTTAACGATCTGGGACGGTGATTTAGTCATGTCAACACCAACCGCCGACAGCTCGCCGGGCTCCATGACTGTTTATTATTATTATTATCCTTAGACAGGCGCACACGCGCACGGAGTAAGAAACGCGCGTGTACGCGTGGAAATAGAAACCACGAGCGGGCGTTCCAGCATTGTAACATTGTGCGCGCGATTATTGCACGAAAAAGATTTATTCCAACAGCACACACTCACCACCCGGCTCGTCCCACCCGGCTAGACCCGGAATTACCGTACCGGCCGGCCTGGCCGGGCCGGGAGCGTAAATAATAAAAAGTGAAACCATACGCCCGGGTCTCGGCGGTGCAGCTGTTGGCTGCAGCTGCTGCCACGCGTACCGTCTGAGCTGCTTGTCCCCAGCGACCGGGTACGGCTAGATCGGACACATTGTTAAAGCGGGTACCACCAAAACCGAGCAGCCGGGTCCACGTGGGCTTCGCCAAATCTCCATAAAAAGCACATCCAGATACGAGAGGAAGAAGGAGAGAGAAGCTTAAACAAACATGTCCCGGCCGCAGCCCACACTCGGAACCGCGAGGCAGCGTAACTGCATTCGCATATTTGCTCGCAGCGTTGAGCGACGTGGGGAAGCAGACAAAAAACGCGCGATTGAGAAAGCATGCTCACACTCATAACGACGCACGCAAGCATAACCGGTATGGCCGGGCCGGTAGCAGCCGGCATCGAGCATAGCATTGCCGAGGCATTAGTCAGCGTCTGGGTTCCGGTCGGACCGATCGGTTCGATTACGTCGTCCCGCAGCTATGCGAGATAAGCGAAATGAAGAGAGTCCGATGGACTGGAAAAAACACACACACATCTCGAGGACGTGGAAAGGATACCGAGAAATGAAGCAGTGTTTGGGTTTGTTTTTATTTCCAAGCGTTTTCCAATCACTTATCGTTCAACTAGCTCCGGTAGCCCGCGCACGTTATGGTTGGGTCGATTCGAAGAACTTCGATGCGGAGACAACCAACGAACCCTTCGCTGGCCCGGGCTTGGGCATAATTCGATCGGATAGATGTCATGGGGCTGAAAGGTATCAATCATCATTTTCGTTGTTTGACATGGTGCGACCGAGCTTGTAGCAAGTGGTAAGAAGATGCCTTGATCATTGAAATTATTTTTAAATTATCAAAAAGATTATAATATAAATAAAACACGTAAGTTTAAAGCATTTTTTTAACAAGCAGTGTTTTACTGTTTGAACAAAACCGAGTTTTGATCTGTGTTATCATTATTTTAAATTAATCTTTGAACAAGATAAAGTATAAACAGGGCTTAAAGATGTTTACATGGTAAATTGTGTTGGAATACACTATATATCGATTAATTGATAAAATTATATTTATTTATCATTTATTTTGATTTTCTTTTGTAATTCATTATCCGTTTTTAATTTTTTTAAGTGTTATAATGTGTGATGGTTAAAATAAAGTTTGTATGAAACATCTTTTTAACTGTTCGTGTAAACGATTGTATTCCGTGCAATCTGGATTTCACCTTCTAACCTTTTTCCAGCACTAAACAACAAATATACCGATTGCGGAACAAGCACCGCACAATTACAGAGTTTCATTTATCCGCCCCCAATTAGACGAGCCCATGCAATCCCGACCGTTCTCTAAACCACTGGAATTAGCAAACATTGTTGCAAGAGCAGCATCAACCAAACCCTAACCAAACGAGTCAGCCATTCGGCTCAACTTGACTATTTAAATTCTCACGGACACGGGTCGGGCAGCTCCTCGCCGGCATCAGCGTCACGGAGAGGGAAAGCAAAACATTCAGAGACATTGCGCGAAACGTTCCGAGCAGCATTCCGGGTGAAATGGAAAACGCAGAAACAATCCCAACGAAAACACAACGAAGTTCGAGAAAACAGAAAGCAGCGCCGAGCGCCGTGCACCCGATACGTGAATGAACTTTTATCTTGCGCAACAGTGCGCCAGTGGGAAACATTTATTGCTGCTGCCCTTTTGCAGCGGGTAACATGCGCCAGCCTGGCCCGCTTTGTGCTATGAGCTCACCCACTAGCCCAAAACTTTCGGTAAGAATTTGCTTGCTGGTTTGGCTTCTATCGCCGACCCTGTTCAGACCTTTTTCGTTGAAGACAATCTCTTTCCACTCCAACATCTTCATCGGGCGCCCGCGGCAGTTCGTTACCTTTGCATCCGTAGCAGCAATAACATAAACGATCTTGAAAGTGATTAAACTCACACACACACACGCTCCGCAGCATAAATCACGTGTACGGTGGGCGATAAAATCGAAACTCAAAAACTGCTCTGTCGCTCGCAAAACTGGAGCACACTTTTTGTTTGATTTATGCAGATTTGGCTCTCACCGCGCCAAAACCGGAGCCAAGATTGATTAGCAAAGGCCACTTACTGGCTCGTACGATTGCAGTACGGTGGCCGACAAGCACGATCGTGTTCGATATTTACATACAATAAACGGCTTTTTTTTGTTTGCTTCAACCACCCATCGCCCCAGCGACCAAATCTGACAGCGTCTGGTCTGGTCGGAATTTTATTTCATTTCTGTTTTATTTAATCTACCAGCACACTGCACCAATGGGCCCGCGTTGGTGATCGATTAATCTGTCGAGCTGAGCATTCCCCGGTGCCGGGTTGCACCCGAAAGCTTCGTGAGCTTTGCATTCCTTTTTGCGCGCGCACTATGCGCTTCCTTCGACACATTGCTGCACCTTATTTACATAAAACGCTGATAAGATCGGCAGCCAGAGCGCGTTTGCAGCGTTTGCAGAAAGCACGGCAACCGAACAACCGAGCGGACCATTTAGCAGACTGATTTGCATACATGCACCGAACGGCGGGTTCGCGAGAGCCTACTTTTATTAAGCTGTATTCGCAAATGTCACTTTTTTCGGATTTTACATTTCCGTAGGCGGGCTTCGCCGGTTTCGGTTGCGAACGCAGCGTGCACCTGATTAGACGCTCTCGAGGGTTCGGCGCGTTGCGGCACCGATACCGTGGCGAGGAGATCAGTCGATTTAAGCTCTTATTGCCGTGCCGCCAAAGACGCTCCGCAGAAGAGAAATAAAGAAACAGCCCAAACCGTCGCTGATGGTGTTTAATGGTGGCTGTTTAATATTGGACCGAATTTTATTTACCCTGCTGCTCTTCTCACTCCCCCGGCCACCCCACGTGAATGTGTGAAATTTCGAACGAGAGCGCGAAATTCAAACGCCCAAAAGCGTGTGTTCAAACGAGCGGCGGGTTCGTCGCTCGCACGGCCGCACCCAAATCACTCGCACGCACGACGCACACGACGTGTTCGGGCGGTAAAGCGACGAACCCCGATCGCTCAGCGGAACGCAGCGACGCAGGGGGAGCGCAACGAACCGCACGCAAACACACATAAACGCAAAGTAGCTTTCTGATAGAGATATTTGCCAAACAAAGCACCGGACGCGGGGCCGGGGCAGCTTTGGGCGGCCTTTTGTGTCAACCGGCTCGCCTTTGAAATGCGCCTTTCGTCTCGGAACGCCTCGCACGGGCTCGCTTTGCATAATCCGATGAGATCGGATGAGATTCCCGGCCGGCGCATGTTTGCCGGGCGCACACAAATTCCCGCAGCCCGGCCCCGGCACAGGCCAGTGGAAAGTGCGCGACCGTTTGTGTGCACTTCCTGTGTGCATCCATCCGCCATCGGCCAATATTGGTCGGTGTTTCCTTTTGTTTTGTTTTGTTTAATGTGCGATTTGCGCTGCACCCTGCCCTGGTGCAGCTCGGAATGGGACGCTTGGGGCGTCCGTGGCGGCATCAAACCTGTGAAATTCGCACCGAAAACCAACTGCATCACACCACGTTAAAGGTGATCACACTTACGCTAAGCTGTATTCGCAAATGTCACTTTTTTCGGATTTTACATTTCCGTAGGCGGGCTTCGCCGGTTTCGGTTGCGAACGCAGCGTGCACCTGATTAGACGCTCTCGAGGGTTCGGCGCGTTGCGGCACCGATACCGTGGCGAGGAGATCAGTCGATTTAAGCTCTTATTGCCGTGCCGCCAAAGACGCTCCGCAGAAGAGAAATAAAGAAACAGCCCAAACCGTCGCTGATGGTGTTTAATGGTGGCTGTTTAATATTGGACCGAATTTTATTTACCCTGCTGCTCTTCTCACTCCCCCGGCCACCCCACGTGAATGTGTGAAATTTCGAACGAGAGCGCGAAATTCAAACGCCCAAAAGCGTGTGTTCAACCGAGCGGCGGGTTCGTCGCTCGCTCGGCCGCACCCAAATCACTCGCATGCACGACGCACACGACGTGTTCGGGCGGTAAAGCGACGAACCCCGATCTCGCAGTGGAACGCAGCGACGCAGGGGGAGCGCAACGAACCGCACGCAAACACACATAAACGCAAAGTAGCTTTCTGATAGAGATATTAGACATAAAAATGCTACAAATCACCGCAAATATTTGGAGATATTTGGTCGCGCCGAGATTATAATCCGCTCTCGGAAGGTGGCCGCCCGTCATCGTCGGCCCAGGGCGCACAATCAAGGCCATCGGGGGCCAATCCCCACCACCACCACCTCCACCCTGTATGTTATGATTTCGGGGCGAGGTTTTCGGCATCCCCCGTGCGACTTCTCCGTTTAATGGCCGAGCTCGTAGCGCTTTGATCTTTCGCTGCGTCCGGCAGGCGCAGCCAGGATCGGGCATTCCGTTAACGCCAAACAAAGCACCGGACGCGGGGCCGGGGCAGCTTTGGGCGGCCTTTTGTGTCAACCGGCTCGCCTTTGCCGCACGGTTTTTTCCAAAAGCTGAGCTGGGATTGACGAGGAAGGATTATATTGCACGAGTGTCGAAATTTCGCAGCTACATATCACACGTTTCATACCGACTCTCATCAAGGGATGCAAACCAGCTAGTTGATTCCATATCCAGGTGATGCCTATTATGGTGGAACGAATTGTGAGAAATATTTCATTCGAGAAAAAATCAACCAATAAACGAAATTCACGATACATTAATTGCACCTTATGAAATTCTTAGGTGAATATAGAGAAGGAATTAAAAAGAAAAGGTCACCAACAGTCGTTAATGCATAAATGATAAATGAAAAGCAACAATAACAAGTCAACTAAGAGAGAAAGAGTGAGACTGACACTGATTCCTTATTGCTACTTATTTCTGTTTAGTGAACTGTTTACCGAACATATATAACAATCGTTTAATCCGACAGCTATTTCTATTTTCCAAACGTCTAGGTTTTGTTGAGATGTCAATAGTAATTTTTCAACTTATTTCTTTAATGCTGAAGGAGACTGTTGCCTTTTTAGTTTTATGTAGTAGTACTTTGGTGTTTAAAAACAATCATTCGTAGTTCAAGCTCTCTGTATACAAGCTGTGCAGCTGGGCTTCATATTATTTCTGCTTATCGGAATATTGGAAGATCAAAGTTTTAACGGTGGTAAATGACGCCTGAGATGTTTATTACTTTTAAACGATCCATTCGATCCTCCCCCATCCCACCGCACCGCCAACTCAGAGGTCTTTTCATGCCCACTCCTTTGTATCGCTCGAGCGCCAGCGACCGTATCTCATCGCAAATGGAGGATTTTTATTTAAGTGCGTAAATAAATTCTAAAATTACAATATTTGCGCGATCGGTCCGGGCAGCTTCCATGCTGACTTTCTCCCGGCCACGCTGCGGGTACGCGCGAGCGAGAATTCAATTTCGGACCGCTCGCCAGGTTGAGCGATTCATGCGTGGTGAGGTAGCAGAAGAACAAAAAAAAACACCACGCAAAGGAGAAGAGCAGAACGGAAGGCTCCCCACGAAAGGAGCCACAGCCGCGGGGGGACGCTCCCGGGTTTCTCGATCATAATTCAAGTGTACATTTTTGTTTCGAACTTTCCCGAACACTCCCGCTCGCGGTGCGTGCCAGGCGCGCCACCGACGGCTATGGACGCCTCGCACCTCCTAGTGCGATTTAATCATTGCAATACGTTAGACCACTTGACTGGCGGCGACCCCGCCACGGGCCTCAGCCGATCTCCTGCCAGGACATGCGCGACGCGTACTGCGCGCGTCCTGCAACCGCGGGTAGTATTTTACTACACA